>JANQAP020000288.1:2284665-2294880 GCA_026874005.2 Erythroxylum coriaceum
TAAAGCATATATTAATTAATTAAGAATAATAATTTTATTTTAATTTTTAATAAATAAATAAATAAATATAAATTATTGTATAAATATAAAGTAATTTAGTTAATAACTAAATTATTGTGGTTGTATAAATATAAATTAATTTAGTTAATAACTAAATTATCGTGAAATATTCTTTGTAAAATTTTGATATAAAATGATTGGAATAACATCAAATTTAGTGTAAAAAGATTACGAGAATATTTCATTTTACGTCAAATTTAGTGTAAAAATTTGGTACAATTATTAGAGACGGCCTAACAGTCGCTTGTTTCTTTGTACTCCGCGATACTAGAGTTGTTTCAAGAAAAAAAATAGCTCCCTGTAGTACTTCTCCAGTCGTCTGATTAACCTGCCCAATCACTGTACTATACCTTTAAGAGTAAAAGTCTGAGCTTCACGAAACCAAATACCATAATCCTTATTGCCATTAAGGTAACGTAATATTCTTTTTGCATCTCCAAAATGATGCTTACTTGGCTTATTCATGCATAGAGAAAAGACACCAACTAAGAGGCTCACATTTGGATGAGAATTTTTAATGTACAGATTTGTTCCAGATTATTAATTTTTCAGTTATTTATCTTAACGTCCAGTTTTAGCAGTTCAGTTCGGTTATTAATTACTACGTTTATTTCAAGTGACAACTAAATGTCTAGTCTCAATTATACTTAAAGGAGAGTGTTAGAGTATCTCATATTAACTAAACATGAAAATATTTATAAATAGTAAGGATCAATTATTCAAATGACTAATTCTAATCATTTTAACAATAGTTGACCCAAACGTAATTCTTATTAATGAGCTCTATATTCTATCCGTATTAAAAATCCGAACACCCTTGCCACTTGCCTTAGAGGCCAATCTCCTTAAATTGAGAAAACCACCTTCTCTTTGTGATTATTAATCATCTTAATCAACATTATTTGCATGCAAAAGATGGGTATGTGTAACTTCCACCTAGTGGATACGATGGTTGCACGTAGATATAAAATGCCGGAGACATGGAATAACAACCAAACATAGAATTAGAAACGTGCTGTATATAGATGAATGATTGCCTTGAATTTGTGGCTGGTTGCTTTCCAAGTCTCCCCCTACCCTGTGCGGCTGTGCCTTGAACATGGGAAACAAACATCAATAAATCACGTACCAAACTCAAACTCCAACCTCTTATTAGACTTTCACGTGAAGGACTCCTGCAAAGTGCAGAAGCTTTTTTCAAGCAGTATATAATAGTTACATCACATAGATAACGGTAAAAACTAAAGAAAGGACTAAACGAAGCAAGGAAGTGAAGCCGTCCCCGTCCGTCTTTCAATGTTCTTATTCATTGTATTAACAACAGTAATCATCTTACTGTTCTAGTCTTCCCAGAATGGCAGATTTGAGTCCCTCTTCAGTTCTCAATCCCTCGGGAACCCTAACCACCACGTCCTGAAGCATAAGTTCGTTAAAACTGGACATGCTTCCATGGTGCACTTGAAATTCCAGGTCTCGAAGTGCACTCAACAACCTGGCTGCTGGGTAGTTCACATTCTCAGATTGGACCCTTATCATAGCATCATTACCCACAAGCTTAATATCAACCTCAAGTGCCGCACCATTAGAGTTATTACTAGGCCTGCAAGCTTGATCCACCGAAGTGGTGGTACTTTGGTTGTCCATGTTATCAGCAACTTCCAACTTTACCTTCTTGGGCTCTCTGTGTAACTGCGATTCCAATTCGTCGATTTTACTCTTTAACTCGTTTATGTAGGTCACAGCATCTGAGAGAAGTGATGCTTTATCCATCCTCGACACGTTTGGAACCACGGCTCGCAGTGCATAGAACCTGTGGTTCAGCTTCTCTCGTCGCTGTCTCTCGGCTTCTACGTGGTTCAGTGGGGTGTCTCGGCCGAGCCCAGGTTTTCGTCCTCTTTTTTTGGGGGTTCTTTTCTCCATGTTCATTGGAAGCAACGGACAATCCGAGTCTGAATGTTCCGAGTCTATGTATGATTGGCTTGCTCTAGTAACGCTATCTTTATTAGATTCTTTTCCTGAAGCTTTAATCTCTTCGTTAGTTGCATCTTGCTCTTGTACTCCGGCAATTATGCCGATGTCAGCAAACGAAATGTTCCTGTCCAAGAACTGAATGGGAGCTGAAGTTGGGTTACAAGTGTTTTTGGGGATCAAACCCATGAGATCTGATCCAAACAGGGATTTCACATTTTGGACAAGCCCCCAATTCTCTGTGATCATATCAAATGACCCTAATTCAAGTACACCACTATACGTGGGTATGCATACCAGGGTTTCAATGCCGTGCATTTGTGCCTCTTTGGCTCTGTCACAGTTGTGGAATTGAAGTTCATGTCCACCAGTTAACCACACCAAAGAACCAGTGCTGAGGGCTTTGCCCGGAATACCTTCTCCGGCAGAGAAAGATCGCGTGAGAGACATCACGTAGAACCATTCTGCATCGTTGACATCGCCACCGTCCATCGTAGACATGTCGATGTCATGATTTTCACCTATTAGCGATTGGATTCCCTTCATGACCCTTTTTCTCTCGGTGTTGACCGTTGGAATGCGGGGTTTGTTGATGGTTGTGAGCTTTGGAACCGTGTCTTTGCTGCCCTGGAAATATCCATCTGCCCAGGAGAGATAGATTCTGCCACTGTCATCAGTTGAAGTTTCCCAGAAAATAGCATAAGCCCACCAGTCTGGTTGGTTTTGGACTATGAACTGAAGCCTTTGGGGAAGCGTAGGCGGAGCTTCTTGTGCTAAAGATACCAGAGAAGATGATGAAGATGGAGAGATTATTAGCTCTTCCATGGCTCGACTAGAAGAATGGTAGAAGATGAACGAGAGAGAAAGGGTTTCTGTTCTAGTACAAGAGGAAGAGCAAGAGCTCCCTAAAAAGTGAAAAAGTAGCCAGCGAAAGCTTATAGTACTGTATCAGTCTGAATCTTGAAACAAGCATTTCTCTATTTTTTAGTAAAATCCAACAATAGAGCAAAGTTGCTATTTGAGTGTTGGCAGCTTTTACAAGGTCCAAGGACATAGGGGTAGGTTGGTAAGGCTTGAGGAGAAGAATGCACGACGACAGCAGGAGAGGAGAGGAACAATGGAAAGTGGTGGTTTGGTGTTGGTGATGTGTAAATTGGCTAATTTGGAGGGTACATAAGCTGATTAAGCATGTCAGCGTTTTGGTACCACTGGCACGTGAATAGATGTGACCCACGTCCCCTGTGTCAACAGGGTCCTTACTCCTTCGATTCATACTTCATCGTCCTGTCCTGCCCTTTTCTTCGCTTCTTTTTCATTTAATTAAAATTCAAAGAAATTGGGTTACACAGTAAGTGGTTTCGTCTTCATATCAATTTATAATTTCGAAAAGGAGTTAAAATACCATAGATTAATTTAAATATCTATTAAAAAAGTTAGAAGTACAAATAAAAACATTCGTACTTACTTACATGGCTATGTTGATACTATACTTACCATTATAATTTCCTAATTAATTTTAAAGCTTTTTTATTAATATGTTTGAGAATAATCGTTACTAGCTAATTGTTTTATTTTATTTTATTTTTTGTTTACCAAAGAGCCTCAATTTCTAATAAGTGAGAGTGAACTTTGAAGCAGGCGATAAAGTTGTCATTTTTGTAAAAATATAAAAAAAAGATTCAGTAAATTATGACTTTTTATCTTTTTTAATTATGTTGTTACATTAAACTCGGTAAAAATGTAGTTAAAAAATTTTAAAAGAAGAAAAGGACGACATCATTTTCTAGGGGAGGGATTACTTTTTTAACATGTAAAATCCTCTGTTTTAGTTATTCTGTTTCAATCTTGTCCCATTAAATCTTATCCATATATTTATATAGAATTTATTTAAATATGTGGATGAGATTTAATAAAACGTGATAAGAACACCATAACTGAAACAGAAGGTTTGATATCATTTTTTAATGCTAGTTGCTCAAGTTGAATGGTGTTATTTTTATATATAGCTGTTGATTGCATTCTTTTCGATTATATTAATTTATTTCAAAGTCTCATAATTCAAAACAAAAAAGATAAATATAATTAGAATGTCTTCTAACTAGTCAAACTCGAGATTTGTATAAAGTTACTACTTCATTAGCATTGGAATTATAGTAAAACAAGAAGCTTTATAGGTAATAATTCATAATTAAATATAGTATTTAACAATTCATAAATAAATTACCATTTTTAACTAACTTTTATTAATGTGTATGGTTTGTAATTGTTAATAATTAACTTCAATTAATTAAATATATAACACTAATATTAAATTAAATTATTTATAATTTTTATTAAAAATTAAAAATTAAATAATAAATTAGATTTCTAAGTTTAAAAAACAAAAAACCAGAAACAACAAATGTATACCTGTCACACAATCTCCGTAATGATTGTGGACATATTTTGAAAACTGGACACGTGTGTACCAGAGTTGTTCATGACCACTAATTATTATTTATACAATGTAAATAAGGATAAAATATTAAATAAGTCAATAATACATTTTTAAAGAAAAAAAAATAAGAACCTGATTTTAACGTCAAAATGATTATGTGAAAACGAACTTAGTATTATTTTATAAAAACACTCAATTTAGATGGTTTAAAATTTTTATAGCTAAATAGGCATAATTAGTTTAATTTTTTTAATCATTGGTCCCGACTACTCATTTATTTTTATTTTAGTTATACATTTATTATGTGTCTAATTCATTAAAGTGCTTTTTAAGTAATTATTTGAACCTCAAATCCTAATTCGTGTATCATAGTTCATTTTCTCCCGCGAATTCAAATTCTCTGTGCTATTTTTCCTGTGCCTCCATGTGCCAAAGAACATTCAACCATATAATAATTAAGAAAGAGAAAAATTGAACGTGTGAGATACAGAGGCATAGGAAAAAATAGAACGGAGGATTTGAATCCGTTGTTAGGTTGCTCTTCCTGCTTAAGACATACATTTATTTATTCAATTTGTCAGCTTCACGTATTGTACTGCACGATTAAGGTATCGACTCAAAATATAAACCAAATGCAAAGTCCTTTTTGGGCTTTAGTAAAACCCGAAACACTGAAACTTGAGTTAGCTTTATTTTTCAAAGGTGAGAGGGCCTTGCAAATAAAACTAGATTGAATAACTCTTAGTTGTTGAATATTATACAATAATGGACATTTTCAGAATGGGAGGAAGATGATTATCATAATCTAATCACTCTGGCTTCTTTTGTTGGGTGGAATATCTTTTAATAAGTAGTTGGCGTGTGAATTGCGGCGTCCTTTGATTATGTTTCCAGCTACTTAATTATATAAACTTGTTTAAGTAATATGACATATTATTACATTGCTTATTAAAAAAATATGAATTACTTTGAAGTTTAAGGTGGGATTGAGAAAGAAACTTTAGAAAACATGATTATGTTTCTATTGTTTAGTTATGATATAAAATACTCTTTAAAGACCTAAGTCTGGTTACGAAGAAAAATTATTATTCGTATATATATATATATATATAATTCCATTGAACGTTCAAAGGACAAACAGTTGAAAGTAGAGCAGAAGAAAGCATTCTCACCCCCAAAACGTATTAATCAACTCAGAAATGGGAAGCTATTAGGTGAAGAAAAAGAAAACTATGTCATAAAATAAAGCTAAGGTATTATATTATATATACTCTCAATATGATAATTACATGTGTCTTAATTTGCAATTTAAGAAAAGAGGTGTTTTTCATAATAAAAGGACTTCCAATGGAAGGAGACAAAGCCAATGTCACTGATTACGTTACTCCGTCGATTAGTTGCGATTAATCAATAATATCTCCTGTTTTTTGATAATGCTTGTTCATTTTTTAAAGTAATAATTAAAAACAAACAAGATTTATATAATAATAGACTGAGAAAATGTTTTATTTTATATTTATGAAAACTAATTTTTTTAATTAACAAAGACATATTTTTCGAAAATTTGTTTAAGCAATAAGAAATTATGTAATAAGGCTTATTGGATATTAACAATTGTTTCTTTTTGATAACTTACCATTCTCTGTAGGCTGAGTTCACGTGAATTGCGACTAAACTGTACTCATCATTTAGCAAAGAATTGCTAGAGATGGCTAATTGTATCTTATGTAATTCAAAGTTTTTTCATAAAATAATATCGTTTTAATTTAGTTTTTAAAATAAAATTATTTTAAACGCAAGTTGCCCTCATCTAATTTAACCGGTACAACTCATTGCCAAGTCGACGTGTAGAAACCGTAGGATTTTCTTTAATGTACAAGCAGTATTTATTTAGAATACAATCTTCAATAGCCAAAGCCCATAGGGTTACTGAGTTAACCCCGATCTCAAACAATTTGCAATTTTATTTAATTGCAGAGAAAACAAAGGTCAAGAACAATAATCAGAAATCAGTTTCATTCATCTAAAAGAGTCCCTTTAAATTCTGAAATAGGTCATGGATTAAAAGTCCAGTTCTCAGTATCATGGAATTGGAATTAACTTGTACTAGTCTATTGAAAATTGAGTTATTCAAATTAGAATCTTATAATAAAAATTAGATTCGTGTTAAAAATAGTTCTTTGAATTAAATGAAGCATTAGAACCTTAACTCTGAGCCAAAATCACTAATCAGGGCAAAACTTGGTCCAGGTTGTAACATACAACTGCACGTACGAAAGCAGATAACCAGTATTGAGAAGGGTCTTAACTCTTAAGCAATTAATAAACATTGTAAGTTCAGCTTCAGAAAATTTCGTTACTTGGGAGTCTCAGTGTTTTGCTTGTAGCTGAACAAGTCATGTGGGTAATGCAACTGTCATGCGGCTGATGACCTCCTACCTGCATAATTTTCCTGGAACACCTATCAGAAATTATTCAGCTATAAGACCAAACAAACGTGTCTCAAGACAAAAATTGCACAAGTTGAGGATCATCCCTCAAGATTATTGTTGATTAACTAAAGCTTCAGTTAAGGCCTCCAGACAAATTAGATTCTCTTCTTCCATATTCCTTCTGACTATAGAACTAAGCAAGAAATTGACATCTACAATTCTACACTGATTACAAAAGCAAGCCAAGACCTAAGCACATAAACAAATGCAAACTAGCAAGTAGCAATTCATGCCCAAGCTTCTGCATCTCCTCTATTATTTACAATCCCATGGTTTCGACTCTTCTTAACCGGTTTACTCATCTGAAATACAGGGTGTCTGCGCAGCCTCCTAACTCCTTTTCTCAGACTAAACCTGTCCCCATCATTGCATTCGTCTTTAAACCCATTTCCTAAGTTTCCCATGTTGGACAAAGAAGCAGGACTGCTACCTGAAGTGGATTCAAATTCCTCTTCCCCATCTTTCTCTGGAAGGATACAATACTTTTCCTTGATATTGGATTCTACTCTATTCATAGTGGCAAACCTCAAAAATTTACCAGTGGCTGCTATCTCTGGTATACAGAAGCCCGGAACAGTTTCAGAAGATCTTTTAGGATCCAACTGTGCTCGGCAGGTGTCACTCTTGATATTTGAGGAAGTGGGAGATCCTGAGCGCAATCTAACCAGGGAAACCAATTCCTCTCTTTGCCGGAGGGTCCTTAAGATCAAAGTCTTGAGCAAGTTCATTACTTGTACTGCGTGAATCAGTGCTGTCAATGGATCAGCCATCTGCACCATAATCAAGAGGCATCATTGAGATATCTTTTGGCAAACAAAAGGAGTTCAATTGTTAGTTGTTAGAACTACAAATTTGCACCTGGTTAGACATTTCCTTATAATCCCTCTCTTAACAGTCAATTATTTCAGTAATCAACTATTGTATATTTTGTGTCGAATACAGCATGTCCCTCAGGCACTTGAGCTAGCTAGTCCTGTAGCAACCAACCACAAAAATGTACATCATACTAACAAGTTAACAAACCTGAGTCATGTTGGGAGCAAAAACCATAGCAATGTTGCGTGCATTCATCTTATTATACTGCTCATGTTCAACAACATCTGCCATTAAGTTGATAACCCAATCAAGCAGCGCCGTTTCTGTTGGAGGAAGCAACCTGACAAGTTGAGTGCAGTCATCCTCAGTGTTAGAATGCATCACTTGCTCTGGCGTGAGAGAATCAAGAATTCCTGAAGGTAGTTCCCTAAACCATGCCTAAAAAAATATGAGAAAGAACAACAGATCACTCCTTATGGAACAAAGAAGAAAACAAATTTAGTATTCTGTACCCAAACTTATGAAATTAAGCAACCAAAAAAGGAAATCCTTAAGTAAGCAAAAGAAGAAATTTATGTGTTCGACTATGTTATTCTCACTTACCTTAATCAAGCCTGCCAAGCAATGTACATCAATTCCACGTGGCACTACACCTTTGTTAAGCTGGTCTCTGACATAATCTTCTTGGCTATTCTCGGCATTAATCCGGAATATCCCCTCTGCCTTGATATACACAAGCGAACATGAAAAACAGTATTAAGAGTTCTGCCTTAAGAAATAGTGTTGAAACTGAATGATCTATAAATTTTAAAACAGGAATTTGGCAATACCTTAAGGCCCCCTTCTGCATACAATCTATTTTGCATCATAAGAAGGATGGTGGGCACACTATTCCCTCGATCATCATAAGAACATTGCATTGAATTGGCAGAAACTCCAAATATTTTTGCACTGAAAAGCGAGTTAAGAAAGATCTTAAGGCCAAATGAACAGTGACTACACAAAACCCTCTACTAAAAACCAACCAACTGATGCAATTTGTTCAAATGGCCACAGATCAGTTAAAATTAGAAGACCAAGTGAGTGTCAACCTTTGTTCATCATGTTACTAAATGGAACCTCCATCTACAATCCTGATAATGCAGTCCAGAATAAACAGTAACAACAGAGCCATCTTCAAGGAATACACAAAAACACATGCATATAAAGTACCAACTCAACTACTATTGCATATAAATAAATTAGAACCAAAAAGATTAAATTCAAATAGAAAACAGATGAAGAACCAAAATTACCTGGCACTAGGCACTTTTCTGGGAACATCAAGTTCGATGTCGGTAGGCAAGCCAAGAAAGCCGTCAAAACGATCGAAGGTAACGTGAGATTCATGCCTGACCTCCGTAGGCCACCCAATATCCATTGAACATGCATCATTATCATCATCCTTCTCCACACTGCACGTGACCAACGACTTCCTCAACGCCGCCGCCAACACATCCAAAACACCGAACTGACTACTCCCACTCTCGCTGTTGCCATTACGCCGACTACGATCTCCGCTGTCGTATCCAGACGAAGAACTAATAAACCGGTTTCTGGAAGCGTCATTGTAATCCTCCTCTTCGTAGCACTCTTCCTCCTCCTCCTCCTCCTCCTCTTCTTCTTCTTCTTCGCTCACGTGAACGAACGGATCCGGAGGAGCGACGGAGCTGAACTGAGTGAGCCCGACGAGGCCACAGGACTTGGATCGGAAAAGCCGATTCATGTTGTGTTGGGCGGGTCGTTATCCATGTTTTATTGCAGTTTTATTTAACAACTGCCGGGTGGGTGTGGGTATATAATTGCGAGGAACCAAATATTAGGTTTTAAGTAATATATAATTATAATTAAAATAAACAAAACGTTAATTTTAATTAACCAATAGAATAAGAGAGAGTGGAGGAGAAACCAGGAAAACGGAAAAAAAACAAGGAAGAGAAATCAATCTTGTGTTACTTTGGAAATAAATAACGGAGACACGTGGCGTTACAAAACAATTTTTATTAGACTAATCTTGATATAATTATATTTGAACTAATGATTTTGTATAAGATGTATTATTAAAATTTAATATATTTATTGTATTATAGGTTTATTAGTATTTAATAATAAGCTATGTTACGAATACCGTACCGAATTTGATACCGAATTGAGTTCTGGTACGGTATTGTACCAGTATCGGTCAATACCGAATACTGTTTCGGGTAATTTTTAAATTTATGAAATAGTTCCTGAATTTTTTTAAAAATTGCAAAATAGTCTATTGTCATATTGTACAGTTGTACTGTATATTTTTAACCCTATCTTTAAAAATCAAAATACTAATTAATAATCACAATTAATATGAAATAACAATAATTTTCAGATATTTCACATATAAATAATAACCACAATTTATATGAA
>JANQAP020000288.1:2310722-2334137 GCA_026874005.2 Erythroxylum coriaceum
TAGTCAAATTGAGCATGCATTATACATTACACATATACATATATGTATAATTGAATGTTTATGTGATTGTGCAATTAGTAATGTGTGTACAATATGTGTATTGCATGAAATTGATACACAGGATTCAACATCAGTATCTAGACGTTTCTGGATCATGGAAGCAAATGCTAATCTGGAGCGTACTGTGAGTCGACCTAGATGGTCTTATATTAATTGATTGTTTTGTTTTAAACTTCTGTATTGATTTATTACTGATGTGAATGTGATTGTGATAATTCTGGACATTAATAGTCCGAGGAGTTTAATAAATGTGAACATATTGGAAAGTGCTTCATTTAATGTGAATGAGCAAGGAATAAGTGATTCTCAACATAGTTGTTGAATGTTGGACTTAGGTCCGATGATATGTGAAAGTGAAGGTGTAAAGTGAAATAAAGTGACTCATTGAACTTATGTGATTTGATGCATTCCATTACATGAATGCATGATCAGATAAAGGTAGTTATGATCGGAGTAGCCACTGAAAAAGATCTTAAAACTCATAATGTGATTAAGAGTCAAAGGCTCACTATGTATAATGAGCCTAGTATCCCCAATAGATACGGGACAGTTACCAATGAGCTCTATATCCACAATAAATATGAGACAGTTACAGGCACTCGGTCACAATAACGTAATAATTGAAAGTGAGCATTGCATATACATTTGATGTGTATGGTTTAAATATTGTTTGAACTGTTCTAAATGTGAACTGTGAATTAAGTGAACAGAGTGATATTTGATTTGACATGTTAATTAGTAAAATGATGTGGATTACGTGATTACATGATTACATGAATTGTTGTGTTATGTGAATTGAGTGAGCCATCAAGGATGGTCCGCTCACTGAGTTCACAAAACTCACTAAAATTACAACGTTGTTTTTCAGGTTTAGGAGATAACCTGTTAAACTAATTGAAGTATAGCCACTGCATTCGGAAAAGAGTTTGAGGTCGAGATTAGTTGGCGTCTGCATATGTTTTCTGTTATTTTAGTATTAAACACTATATTTCACAAGCATTATTTATTGTATAAATGAATTCTGTTTGTAATAACGGTCATGATTAAACACATTTTGTATTTGTATTGGGCCCAGATGATTACTGGAATTTATGATGATGTGTTTATGGTTTGTGACCTTTATGACTGAGATTGTTATGAATAAAATGGGCCGCAATGTTTATGAATTTTTTTAAAAATGCGTGTGCTACATGAAAATTTCGCAATGAGTATGATTGACTGACTGTCCTAGCGTGCCACCCTCGTGGAGTATGTTCTCGAATACTGACGATATGTTCGGGAATATGCCCTATGAGAGTGGAGTGCTACAAGCAACCTTTACTACTCATAAATAAAATCCACTAGCCAACAACCCACTGGCCCCTACCAATGGCACCATAACCACAAGAATGCTTGATTTCAAATCGAGTTTCCAGTTCTAAAATGAATATTAGAATGACTATTAATTTTTTTTAAATACAACAAGTATATTAGAGAAATACGAGATATCTTTCCACACATGTAGTTGCTTTTATTACTTTATAGCAATGGAGATAAGACACGTTTTAAGCAATTTATCTAGGTGATAAATGAAAGTTCAAGGCTTAAAACAATAATATCAATATGATGTCTATCAAAAGATATAAAAGGTTATTAGTAATGATATAACTTACAGAAATGATATGTTCACCCAGTGTAACTTAACATGTCAAATGTAAGTTCTAAAAGGTAGATTGAATATATAAACAAGTGAACTCAAGTATTAGGTATGCCTAAACTATCATATACATAGTATTTAAGAAAATATATATACTCTAATAAAAGAGAATCAATCGTGTAATACATGAATAATATCATCAATTAAAAATAATTCAAATTTTCAACGAGAATTTAGTTCTAAAACCACGAGAATGCTTGATTTCAAAATAAGTTTTCAGTTCTAGAATAAATATTAGAATAAGAATTAAAAATTTTGTTCTAAATACAAGAAGTGTATAAGACAGAAACAAGATACCTTTCCACATAGGTAATTGCCTCTATTACTTTGTAGGAATGAAGATAAGACATGTTTTAAGCAATTTATCTAGGTGATAAATGAGAGATCAAGGCTTAAAATGGTAATATCAATATGATTTCTATTGGAAGATATAAGAGGTTATTAGTAATGATATAACCTAAAGAAACGATATGTTTACCCAATGTAACTTAACATGCCAAATGTGAGTTCTAAAAAGGTAGATTGAATATATAAACAAGTGAATTCGGGTATTAGGTACGCATTAAAAATAATGTAAGTCAAATTTTCAACTTATATTATGCGAGGATCCTTTGAGGCTATATGAACCTCAAATCAAAATATCCTTTTTACTTGAGCTCGAGCTCCGGATAATTGAGTTAATGGTTGCTATATTAGAATATTACTAGAAATTCAAGAATGAATCAACATAATGGGACATTCTAAGAAAGCGAGTTAGTTTGATTAAAAAAGATTGAGAAACTAAGAAAATCATTATAAATTTGAGTTTTAATAAAGATGTATTAAAAAAAAAGGTCCACATGTTATGTAGAAAGCAATACAAATTTGAAGCATTTATACAATAAGATGAGATAATGATTGATACAGTAAATGATCAAGGGCAGAGTATGTTAAATTCATTTAAAGGTCAATTCAATAGTTGAAAAGTCATATATTTATAACAAATGAATCATAATGTGCTCTCATAATATATTGGTCATATGAGGTATCAAACAAGTACGAGAATTGCACAATCATTTTCTATTTGGTCCATTAAAATCATTATATGTGAGTAAGAGATAATGGATAAACACATACAATGAATTAATAAGTTAATTTAAAATATTAAATCTCAAAACTATCAAGCAATTATACTCTAAAAATCATATTTACGAGACTGATAAATAATATTAAATAGGAAGAGATTTTGAATAAGAGAAAACATGTTGAAGCGATTCTGTAAGTCTTTTATCATATGAATTATAAAACAAAAACATGTAAATGATTTTTGTTAAAACGATCAGGGATTCAAGTATGTTGCACTCGTATCTAGTTATATGTATTTGAATATACATAAGGTTGTATGCACTTCACTTGGCAATTATGTTAAACACCTTTTCTACATATTAATGGAGCATTCTATCAAACATGTGTTATGCAATACTCCTTTAACTCTTCAGAGACTTAATTGATTTCACCGAATACAGTACGTGTGTAAAGGACAATCTTAGCAAGCCCATAAACAACTTCGAGCTAGATTTGGTAACTTAGCCAATAAAGCACTCAATTTTTCTGTTGGGACATTTTCATTTTTATCTTGTATTTTTTCATTTATATTATTATTTGTTTATGTATTTAACTATTGTTTTCTTTCAATCATTTTCAGAAACTTCTTTTTTTTTCTCGTTGACCTTTCGAAAATAATCATTCTATTAGCTAGAGGTAAAGTTTCATACTTCTTAACTTAACTTCTTCAGACTCTCGCATCCCAGCGTAATTCCTACTGGAACGTTGTTATTGTTGTTATACATTTTTACAAACATCTTTGGTGCGTTCACTTTAGTTATGTTTTGGGGCAAGAAATAAATAAACATTAAATATATAGAAGCAAGGAACTTTTATTAATGTGTTACCAATAATAAATGCATAAACTAAGGGCTTGAAACAAACTAAGTAACCATTTTCTGTCTATATAACATAGATACATATAAGAACAGTTTCTATACCAACCATCACGAGTGTTTCAACCAATATGCCTGTTTCTGTATTAGTTATCTTAACAGTTGCTTGCGAGTTTTGTTCCAAGCAATATAACTATTGGATGTTCAAATTTAGACATCTAACTATCAACTGACATAATTGAAAAATCGACATAATCTACACAATCAATTTAACAGTCAAAACATGATTTCCACTGTTAATAACAAACGTGAACTTTGGTCTATGTAGAATCCATCTCTTAAGCTGTCAATTTTATCATATCAGTACCCAACACTATCAGCAGCCTAAGTGAACTCATCCCATCGAAAAATGGATATGCACCCTTATAACCTTTTTTTAATAATTTTGATTACTCCAACTTTTTGTCAAACATGTCACCCTTACACTTTAGCCTTCTACTAAAAAGAGGGTCTCACACTCAAACCTCTTTAGTTTTAAAGAACTTTTAGGTACATACATAGTCTCAGTACAATAAAGGACGTACGTATCATCTTCAGTTTGAAAAGTGCTTATTTCGTCCGATTATCAAAATGAAAGAGCTGGAACAAAGTACTTGTTAATTGCATTGTTAACAATGACCTAAACCAATTCAAATTAGTATGATTATTGGCCAAATTAGCATCATTAAGACACCAATCATGGCTACGTCAATGTCAACCAAAAAATTGCGTTTGGTGGGTTGATATTGAGTCCTTGTAATGATAAGACAAAATTATGAAAGAAAGAAAGAATAAAAGACGCATGCCATCTCATGAGAAACCATCTGACTCCTTCTTGCCCTGTTTCCTTTTGGTTTAAGGTACACTTGTGATTGTTTCTTAAGCATCACAATGGTTTAGCTGATATTCAAATCAGTTAATTTTGTTAAACACTACTTGAAAATGGGTCTAAGAAGCCTAGTGGATTATGAATAGAATTAGGCCATTCCAAGCCCGACTCGCAATAGAGGGTATCAGTCACCATAAGCGTTTACTTTTTCGAAATGTTGAATGACCATTAAAAAATGGGTTAATTATAAAAAAAATAATTTAGTCAAATTTTCAATTATAGCCCGAACTTTAAAAAGTAGCAATAAAATGTTCAAACTTTTAATTTTTTTCAACTATAGTCCAACCTTTAAAAAGTGATAATAAAATGCTCAAACTTTCAATTTTCTTTAATTTTAGCCCAAAGTTATCTGTTGTTCTCCCTATATCCTCAGCCCCTTGTTTTCTGTTTATTTTTCTGACATCCTAAACTACTATCGCATTACAGTGTACTGCATCTGTAAGCTATTCATTTTTATTTCATTCTCCTGATGTCCTTAATGTGAGAGCGTCGGAGCTGCATAATCTGAAAATTGAAGAGTAAGGGAGTCGAGAGAATAAACTGAAAGTGAAGGGAAAATTAAAATCAAAGCATAAGGTCGTCGGGGCTGCGTAATCTAATTTAGGTCATGTTTAAACAACAGCCAAAATTAACATAACAAATTAAGATATCGTTTAATCATGTAATTAAAACATGTGTTTCAGAAACCTTAACTATTAATACATGTCAGCCAAAACTATCACAACAAATGAAGATATCGTTTAATCACGTAATTAAACAATATCTTCATTTGTTGTGTTAGTTTTGGCTGACATGTATTAATAGTTAAAGTTTCTGAAACACTTAGCAAGCTACATCAGCAAACTTAACGGAAACACTAACGTCAGGTTATAATTGAAAAATATTAAAAGTTTGAGTATTTTATTGTTACTTTTTGGAATTCGGGATAGAATTAAAAAAAATAAAAATTTGAGCATTTTATTGTTATTTTTTAAAGTTCGAACTATAATTGAAAAATTAACGAAAATTTAGATTTTTTTTGTAATTAACCCATTAAAAAATTAACTAAGTAGTTGGACACTTCTATTTTTTCATATGTATTCTACAATTTCATTTTCTTTTTTAGGATCAAGAAACAATAGCTTTTGTTTTTTTAGCGTATTTAATGAATTATTAGACAGATCTGATTGATCGACACACCAAGAAGATTAAGGCAACTAATTGTGAAACTGGGGAAGACATGGAGACTGATAGTTCTCTACCGGTTCGGGTGCCAGAAACTGTAGAGGAGGGAGAGGTTGGTCCTGATTTTCAAGCCCAATACGTCTCCTTTAGGGATAAGTTGATGAGGGGCAGACATCAAAGGAAGGGAATTGAGGCAGTCAATATGGAAGCCACCATTTTGGTGGGCGATGAGGAACCGATTACAGTCTCTTTGAAGGGGCCCCAAGCCATCCCTTCGTTTGTCTGAAAAGACAATGGAACACCTCTATAGACCATTCCATCGTAGTTTGATTTTGAAACCTCTTGATCGATCAATTGGTTTTCTTACTCTGAAGGACTGCCTCAGAAGACTCTAGCACATTCCAGAAGACATATATAACTTGATCAATCTCAATGATGGGTACTTTCTGGTCGACTTTGACCTAGAGGATGATTACCACTTTGTGTTGGAGGAGGGTCCCTGGATGATTTTAGGTCATTATCTCACAGTTAGGAAGTGGCAACCGAATTTTCGGCCTTCAAATGATGTTATCAAGACCACCATAGTTTGGGTGAATTTCCCAGGTTGCCCAATGGAATTCTACAATGAAGAAGTATTAATAGCGGTAGATGAGCTTATTGGCAAGCCTATCAAAGTTGATGAAACAACTCTAACTAGGCGACGAGGTAACTTTGTTAGAATTTGTGTCGAGATTGACCTCAGCAAACCACTTATTCCTGTTATTGATCTGAATGGCTATGATCAGCCTGTTAAATATGAAGGATTGACTCTTATTTGCTTCTCTTGCGGGAGGAGTGGCCACCGAAAGGACACATGCCCGTATACTACTAGGCTGGTAACAGACCAAATGTTAGTAGCAGAGCGGTCTGTTGAGGTAAAGCCGAATATTCCGGCAGTGCCTGAGGAAAATTCGATTAATGAAGATCAATCGCCCTTTGGGCCGTGGATGTTGCCAACTCGTAGGGACCATAGGAGACATAATGGCAAACCCGAGAAAGGTGGCGAAAATGCAAGAATGCGGAGTAATCCTAATGGATCAAGATACAATATCTTGGCTGATATAGAAGGCAGTAATGGTGTTGATCCGGTAATAGAAGGCGTTGCCTTAAATGGTGATGGTGAGAACAATGACGCCCATAATGAGGAGGTCCCCGAAATGGGGGGTTGGCTTTCATCGGTCTCCGTCAATATCTTTGCAACAACATGTAGTTAGCAATAAGTGGGATCTCTATAAGGAAACTACTTCCTCATGACTAACTTCTTCTCACAAGCCTTTGGGTTTTGTTCGACCTACCAAAGTCCATGGCAAAGGTCACAGCAGGGATCATGGCCCCCTGCCTAGTGCCATGAAACCTCTTCGAACTCTAAACTTCAATTCCCAGTTTCTGTCTCTTGTTTCGCCACATCCACAAACGAACAACTGTCAGGGGGACTACCGCCCCTCGGTTATTGAAGAAACTGTATCTCTATGTCCGAATATGCAAGTTGATACGCGGCATGGTTTTGTTGACCCGATAACAGGAATTCAAGCTGCAGCCTGTGGTTTACTGAAAGATACAAGTCTTGTTCTGGTTTACAGACAGAATCCAATACTAGTATGGTCGTGGATGGTCTTCCAGCTCATGATGGGCCTGTCTCAACTTCACTTGCTTGACCCTATCTATGTCAGATATATTTTTCTGGAACTATAGAGGTGCTGGATTGAACCGTTTCTTAACACATATTAGAGAATTGATCAGAGAGCACAAGCCAGGTTTCTTGGCTTTATTTGAACCTAGAATTGGCAGGAGAAGGGCTCGTAAGCGTATAAGGCGTTTAGGTTTTGACTCTTATTACCAGATGGGTGATGTTGGATGTAAAGGGAGTATTTGGCTACTTTGGAATCAGACCTTTTCTTCTTTAGAAATAGTTGGTTCGGCCAAATAGGTTGTCCATGGTATAGTTAGATGTGATGGGCGCCCCCTTGGCTAATTTCTTGTGTGTATGCATCTCTAGAAGTAGAAGTGTGGAGGTCTCTTTGGAATGCTCTTGCTGCTTTTGGTCCTTTTGTTATCTTTCCTTGGGCAATCATAGGGGACATGAATGACTATTTGACACTAGCCGACAAACGTGGAGGCCGGTCACTAAGTCTGGTACGCTGCATGAATTTTAGAAGTTGGATTGATGCTTGTGGGTTCATGGACTTGGGATTTACTAGAAACAGATTTACTTGGAGTAATTTACGTGATGGAGGTGCAAGGATTCATCAAAGGATAGACTGAGCCTTTGTAAATAGTGACTAGCGGGTGCTATTTTCTGAAGCGGTGGTTCGACATCTTTCCCGTATTTATTCAGATCACTGTCCAATCCTACTCCACCTTATAGGCATTCCGACTACGATTCCTCGGCACCGTCCATTTCGTTTTGAGGCAATATGGCTAACTCATCCTGATCTTGCCAGACTGGTTAATGATAATTGGGACTCTTCTTCTAGTGACCTACATGAACTTACCTCCAATCTAAGTGAAAAGATACGACAATGGAATTCTTTTACATTTGGAAATCTTTCCCAGCATAAACAACGTTGTCTCAGGCGTCTTGAAGGTGTTCAACGCTCCCTCATGCAGCAGCCACAACATAATCTCTTCCTCCTTGAAAAGCAACTACAAATGGAATACCATGGCATCTTAGAGCAAGAGGAATACTTTTGGTACCAAAAATCACGGGTTAACTCTATTGAATTTGGTGAGCGTAACACTTCTTTCTTCCATATCTCTACTATTACTAAAAGAAGGCGTAATAAAATTTTATCTTTACGTAGACCTGATGGTTCTTGGTGTGAGGATTTGGGTGAGATGAAGCAATTAGTAAAACAACATTTTGAGAATATTTTTGCAAACCTGATAGATGACTTTCCTATTGATGCCATGCCACCATGCCCGTCCCTTGCGGCAGAACAATATCAAAAACTGGTTAAGCCAGTCACCTTGGAGGAAACACAAGAGTCTGTTTATGGGATGAAGTCCTTTAAAGCCCCAGGTCTAGATGGATTTCAGCCTATTTTCTATCAGCGCTTTTGGCCTACAGTGGGAAATTCCTTGTACCAACTTGTTTGTGAAAGCCCTCAAAATGGCACCTTCCCAGAGGTTATGTGCCAAAAACTAGCGGTGCTAATTCCAAAGGTAGAAACTCCAGAACATATACACCAGTTTAGACCAATTGCTCTTTGTTCTATTGCTTACAAAGTTATTACAAAACTGTTGGTCAATAGACTTCGATCCTTTTTGCCTGACTTGGTTTCACCTAACCAGAGCTCCTTTATACCCGGTCATACTACTACTGATAATATCATCTTAGCAAAGAAGGTTATTCATAGTATTCGGATGAGGAGGACTAAGATCGGGAGTATAGCCATTAAAATTGATCTCGACAAAGCATATGATCAGGTTCGGTGGGATTTTCTACACAATACACTACGTAGCTTTGGGTTTCCTGAGTGTTGGTGGAAACTCATTATGTATTGTGTTAAATCCACCCAAATGGCTTTCTTATGGAATGGTGAACCTTCTGAGTACATAAAATCGAATAGAGGATTGAGACAAGGAGATCCACTTTCACCCTACTTATTTGTATTATGCATGGAAAGGTTGGGCCACCTAATTCAGAGCCATGTTGCGTCAGGTAAGCGGGAAGCACTACAGTGTCGTCGGGGCGGTATTATGATCTCCCATCTTTTCTTTGCTGATGAACTGTTCTTATTCGGAAGGGCCACTATCCATTAGGCTCATGTTATTAAAGATTGTTTGAATCTATTCAGTAGAGTGTCAGGATTATCTGTTAACCTCCACAAGTCTAAATTCTACACCTCACCTCATATGAATGGCTCTCTTTGCAATTCTGTTGGAAACATCCTGGGAATCCAATGCACGGCTGATCTTGGTTGTTACTTGGGGGCATCTCTCTTACATGGCAAAGTTATTAGTCATACTTACAAAGGTATCATTGATAAGGTACAACAACGACTTGCAGGCTAGAAAGCGAAACACCTTAACTTTGCTAGTCGTGTCACTTTGGTACAAAGTGTAACATCTGCCATTCCAATTCATGCCATGCACACTGCCTTACTACCTAAGACGACATGTGATAAAATTGATAGTTTAAATCGAAGGTTCTTATGGGGTGGCCACGAAGGAGTTTGTAAGCTACATCTAGTCAATTGGCAAACGATTTGTTTACCCAAAATTCAAGGAGGCCTGGGTATAAAAAGTATGCGTGAGTTGAATCTTTCCCTGCTTGCTAAGGTTCCCTGGGAATCTTTCCCTGCTTGCTAAAGTTCCTTGGCATTTAATTACTACACAACATACTGAATTGTGGTCCCGCATCCTGCTTGAGAAATATGACAGTCATGGTGTGTTCGATTTTGATATGTATAAACCAACATGTTCTTATACATGGAAGAGTAGACAGCAAGGAGCAGAGGTCCTGGATCGGGGCCTTGGTTGGAGAATTGGCGACGGCAAGGCTGTCGACTTTTGGGATGACACATGATTGGGGAACAGCCCTATCCGGGAAGTAATGGCAGAATCTGGTGGGAGCATGCAAGCTGCTTATGTGAGTGACTTTATTGACCAACACAACCGGTGGAACAGAGAGTTAATTACAGATATTGTTCCCCATGATATTGCTCAAACTATACTTGGTATTCCTTTACCACGTGATCCTAAGCCAGACACGGTTATTTGGAAACTCTCTAATACAGGAACTTACACACCACGTACAGGATATATAACTCTGATGAGCTTCCCCAGTGAAAAGGATGCAGGGTTTTCTTGTATATGGAATCTCCCAGGTCCAGCAAAATGGGGATCCTTCCTTTGGCTTGCCAGGAGGAATAGGCTTCATACACAACATCTTCGGCTACTGAGGGGTATTTCCACTACTGCAGTGTGCAAGAATTGTCACATGGATGATGAAACTTCTAGCCATATCCTACGTGATTGCCCCATGGCTAAGACCCTATGGCTTGAGCTCATCTCTCCTGATAAGTGGCAGGAATGGTCGACAATGGAACTAATGGAATGGATA
Organism: Erythroxylum coriaceum; assembly: GCA_026874005.2. Taxonomy (NCBI): domain Eukaryota; kingdom Viridiplantae; phylum Streptophyta; class Magnoliopsida; order Malpighiales; family Erythroxylaceae; genus Erythroxylum; species Erythroxylum coriaceum. The sequence goes on from JANQAP020000288.1 coordinate 2,321,594, forward strand.
GATATGAATATTGGCAGTAAAACCTGGTTTATGGATAAATACCCTTGGTCTATTGTCTTTGCAGCAACTATGTGGTTTTTATGGCGATGGCGATGTCAATTACTATTCGATGTCGATTTTGATAAACCTTGTTTCCCTCTTAATACTATTCTTGCAGAAGTGGAGGATGTGTGTCGCATTTGGCAACTGGGCATTGGCAAAGTCAAATTGATGGACACTCGCTTCATTGCACGGGAACCCCCTACTGGAAACTGGGTTAAGTTAAACACTGATGGTGCCTCTCGTGGTAACCCAAGGAGAGCAGGATATGGAGGTCTGCTTTGAGATAATGTGGGGAGATGGCTAATTGGTTTTTCTTGTAACCTGGGAGTAAGTGACACCGTGGCCGCAGAGCTTGAAGTGATCCTCCAAGGGCTTGGTCTTGCTTGGTCCAAAAGCTTTCGGAATATTATTCTGGAAGTTGATTCTACGACAGCCTTGGCAATAATCAAAGCACCATCCTCTCGCCTTGATCCGCTGGGAGACCTAGTGGAGGATATCAAGGCATTCTTGAGTCGTGACTGGTCCTGTCGCTTAGAGCATCGTCATCGTGAAGGAAACAAGTGTGCGGACTTACTTGCAAACATGGGAGCCGACAGCAATGCTTTACTTCAAATCCACACCTCTCCACCGTAAGTTATATGCTTGTAATTGGACGAAGACAACAAGGGAGTAGCATATCCACGAGACTTCATATGTTAGTTTAATTCTATTGTATTTTACTTTCCTTCGCACAAAAAAAAAAGTATATAATAATTTATAAATATATCATTTAACAAATAAATTTGACTCAAATATTTTATAATACATTGTAATGTAAATTAAATTAATCGTCTTTAATTAAAATTGTCTCTTAAAATTCAAACTGGATTTCAATATTTAAATTTAAATTTGATTAAATATAATTTAATTTATTAATTTAAGATTTCATTAACTCATTATCATAATTTAATTTATCAATTTTTAGTTGAGCTACCTCAAAAATTCATAATTTATCAAAAATAAAAAGAATTTGTTAACTTCGAATCAAAACTTAATTAAATCAAATTTAGATAGTTGGTTTCTATCTCAAATTAATTGACCATTTCTATTTCTAATCACTATAAAGTCAAGTTTTGTTGAATGGGAAAACAAAGAAAGAGGACTAAACGTTCTTAAAATTTGCTTAACATTTGTCTAACACTTATTTCTTACCTTTACTATCTTAAATTGTGACTTAGCACATACGTGCTATGAAATTGAGCAATATCTTATCATCGTACTAAGTAACTTAACTGAAAGCAATAACTTAAAAACAGACACACATCACTATCTTCTTGGAGGAAACGGTTGAATCCTTTAATTCAAGAACATGGTGCATTCCACATTCAACCCCTTATAAGCACCGAAATTGGCAACAAAGACCCAAAGAAAACTAGAAAAGAAGAAAGGATATCTCGAATCATTCGTCCAATTGGGTAGTTTTGAAGACTTTGCAGCCTCTTTCGTGCGGTTTATTTCGTCTAGAATGTTAAGAAAATGGTCCCCCACCACCGCTCGTTAAGGCTATTAAAGCCTACTTATTGCCCCTCCTCAACCTCTCCTCCTTCTTAATGAGACTTGTGTTAATGGCCATTGTAGGATTGTACTCTACCATGTCATCCACTGTACTAACTCAACTGTTCTACGAATCTTTACATTAAGCAAAGCGAGTACAATGTAATCAATCAGTTAAGTGTATTTGTAAAGCGAAACTAGAGATGGCCTACACGTCTTGTCGTTTTCCGAATATTGGAACTATACATGTTCTCTTTAAAGCTTGTGTGGCACTGGCAAGCGATCCCTGTTAAAGGTTTCCATTTTCTTGGAGAATTTTACGAAAGGAATATATCATGAAAAGGATAGTTTAAGTTAATATATACAAGACTTCTACTTCGTTTAAACTTTTTGTTAGTTAAGCAATCCATTTGCAATCATGATTCATGCAACTATATAATATTAGCTTACCTGTCTAATACTTAATTATCTTTTGTTGCAAGTATTTTTATGCTAAAATGTTCAAATATTAACATTACTGATTTGTCTAAATTTCAGTATACTTTTACAATGAAAACCTATGCAATTATTAAATTTGATAATAAGTTTACAATATTAATTATAAATCAAAATTTTTTATCTTAAAATTTTTTAATATAAATGACCGATATTGTAAAAATCGGATCGAAAATTAAACTCTTAAAACAAGATGTTTAAGATTTAATAAGTATTAGATAATCTAAAAATAAAATAAAATTAAAGAAATTCAAATATGATTGAAAGAAATTATCCTAATGTATTGAAGAATTAAAATTTTAATTAAAAAAGTTTATTAAATAAAGATTAAATGATTTATTTTAGTTTATAAGACCTTATTAATTTACAAAAATTGACCAATTAATTAATAAATTGATCTGTTTAACAACAATAATTATTAAAATAAATCAAATTGAAAAGTTTGACGGTTTAAATTTTTTACAATGAACCAATTGAATTTTTTAATTATTGTAAACGATAATATTTTTTAACTTTTAAGTCATCCACACCCAGATTAATCCCTGCTCGCACCGGGTTAGCTCGTAAGGGATAAAGTGCTAGTCAAATAGATTTCTCCATTCTCAGGGCTCGAACTCAAAACTTTTGATTAAGGAATGAGAGTGTTGAACTACTTACACCAACCATGCGTGGTTAATTATTTTTATTTTTATTTTTAATTTTGATATTTTAACGGAATTGATCGAACATCCTCGTAGCCTACTCCATTGTGTTTGACTGACGAAACAAAATATAAGTTTCTGTTGCCATAAGAAGAGATCAAGTAACAACCCTCTTCTTAGGTTAAGCTCTGAAACATTGTTTATTAGGTAAAGTTCTGAATTAAACAGCTCTGCTTTTTACTTTTATGCAAGCTACATCATAGTTATCATCATGATCCACGCCTCGGCCACCTATCATCTTCAATGTTATTGTGGTCAGGACAAGCGCATTATGATACTTGTCCCTCTTCGACCTTCTTTTCTCTGTTCCTTATTCTTTTTTCCTTTTCATTCAACAGTCGTTGGAAAGACCAAATATGACATGAGCACAACGAAACCAGTGACAGCATCTTTACGTTTTTATCCGGAGAAAGTTCCAACTTCGCAATACTTTATAACTCTACATAGATACATACATATATAAATAATGACGTATGAGTATCAGTATGCGTAAATTTGACAGTACAACTGGTTAAAAGAATACAGCAACTCTTTTGTATCATCCTCTCTCAATGACTCATTCCAATACGAAGTGATTAATTGCTTCAATTCACCCCACCTGTTTCTTTAATCACGCCACCAAGTTAAAAAGTCAACTCCTTCTATGTTACGGGTTAATTAAGTTGAGATATAATTGGTTAGAGATTGTTGGCCGTAGGAGCTTGAATGATTCAATTCAAACCCTTTCCCAAAAGCAGGGGTTGTATGAACAACCGCGTGGAGGCTGAGAAAAACCACTTCGCCCCCGAAAGCGATGACCTAACATGGTAGGAAGTAGGATTTCAGGCGTCTCTTATATTTGAAGTCGTGAGCTTGAATTTTATTTTGCAAAGAGGTTTATTTGTGTTTAGCATTAAAATTTTACTAATTCAACTTTTTCTTAATTAATTTAAACTTTTGATCAAGTTTAAGAGATTTTACAAAAAATTCCTTGATCTTTAAAATTTTGAATTTTTTTCTATTTTTCAAATTTTCATATAATCCCTTTACTTCAACTTCAGTTGAAAAATAGCAATGAAATATATGCAATATAAATATGAGATATAAATTAATAAAATATTATTTATATGATAATTGAACCTAAGTCTTAAATTCAGAACTAAATAAATTATATTTAAATAAATAATTTATTATAATTATCTTAAATTATTAATTTAAATCAAATTTAATTTATTCAGATCATATTTAAGAATTATGTTAAATTACTATATTAGTAATATTTGAATAATCTGATACTTATACTATATGTTTTTAATGTTACTTTTTAATCAAAATATGAGAATCTAAAAAATTGAAAAATTTTAAAAATCTAAAATTTTTAAACTATTCTGTTATCTTAGATATATACACAAGAAAATTTTGGTTATAATAGCACTATTTACGTGTATAATTATTAAAAAAAAAGTAAAAATCTATTTTTTATCGTTATAAAAAAAATTACGCGGAAACGGGAAACGTGTTAGAGAAGGGCATTTTAGTAAATACGAAACCCGAACATTTCGCTGCTGGGAGCAGTAGGGATTACGGAATAGGCTTTATTACTTAACTAAAATACCCAGCAAAAGACAAAACCAAAAAGAACTTGGTGTACACACGTCAGATAAAAAGAGCGAAAATACAAAAGAGAAATAAAAAAAGATTATAGAAAATAGACAAACGACTGGTCTACACTCAGGTGTTTAATGGTATAGTTTAGCCAAAATATTTTGGATCTTTCTCAAGTTGGGGGAGACAAGGAGCCCTCCGATTATACAGCTTCAGAAGTCTCGGGGCCGATTTCACCTTCCGATATGCTGATGCCGCAAATCTAACGGTACACGATTTTCTCACTTGATGTGTGATGCGTTGCTGCTTGTACTTTTTCTGTTGTTTTTGTTCTCTGTCTCTACCTTAACATAAACACTCTCTATCTCTTTCTCTCTGACTCGATTCTTTCTTTTCATTCTCTTGTTTTATCGTTTTCTTCACTTAGATCTCTCTCTCTCTCTCTTCCTCATTTGTTTTCTCTCCGGTGATAAAATCAGATCCGTGGGGGAGATATTCTACGCGCCGTCAGATGCGTGGACTTTGACTGAGTGTTGATCAGATACAGAGGAGCAGCAGGAGTATTTTCTTTTGTAGATATGGGGCAGTGTTACGGTAAGACGAATCCAACTAACGAAAATGACGGTATAACCACCATCGTCGCTTCCGGCCAACGCAACCAAGCGACATTTCTTCCGTCAACGCCGCATAACGGCGCCGTTCCGTCAGTTAAGAACACTCCTGGTCGGTCTTCTTACCCCAGTCCCTTGCCCAGTCCATATCCTCACGGCGTCTCCTCCTCCAGTCCGCTTCCCGGAGGCGTGACGCCATCTCCGGCGAGGGCTTCCACACCCAGGAGGTTCTTCCGACGGCCGTTTCCACCACCGTCTCCGGCGAAGCACATAGCCGCTTCGCTTGCCAAGCGGCTTGGTGGCGGTAAGCCGAAGGAGGGGCCGATTCCGGAGCACGGAGGCGCGGAGCCGGAGCAACAACAGTCGCTAGACAAGAGCTTCGGTTATAGTAAGAACTTTGGAGCTAAGTACGAGCTCGGAAAAGAGGTAGGGAGAGGGCATTTTGGTCATACGTGCTCTGCGAAAGTGAAGAAAGGTGAGTTCAAGGATCAGCAAGTTGCAGTGAAGATCATTTCCAAAGCTAAGGTAACAATGCCTTCTCTTAGTCATTTTGATTATTTATAGCTCATTTTGTTATGTGTTTGTTTGGTTTTGATAGTTTTTTGGCTACAATTTGATATTTACTTTTGTCCTCCTAGTTTAGATTCTAATGGAAAAAGCTTTTCACTCTGCACTCAGTAGTTTGCTGTTGGTGAAGTATATATTGCTTCCTAGTTGATTAGCTTCTTGTTTAGGTGGATTGAGTTGGAGTTAGTTGAAAGGTAAAATGAGGAAATGTTTCTGTCTTAATTAATCAATTGATAGGGTTGGTTTTTTTTTACCTGATAATTGGTTGTCTTAGAGTAACTGTTATTGGAAGTTGAAACTATGTTATCTGTTGATGCTGGTGATGCAATGAATCACACGAGTGAGCTTCCTTCTCTGTCTGGAATAAATGGTATTAACCTTAGTTGTTATGTTACTTATAAGGAAATACATTGTCCATAAATATTCTTAGAAGCATAGAGATCATCGGCCCTGTGCTTGTTGGTATCCGACAAAGATGCTGGAGATCTGAGAGGAATCTGAAGTATCCCAGTTTAGATGCAACGTGTCCATTCACGCATAGATGGAGTTTGACGGCAAAGAAAGAATGATGCAATTATGGTCATTAATATTAGGGAAGGCGTATACAGTAGTCAGTATTAAATAATTGTACAATTAATGAGTTGGACACTCTTATCTCAAATTGATAGATGAGTGAAGCCACATTGAAATAGCTGAAGGCAGGTTATGCCGATTTTTGTGATTGTGTGAACGTGGGTCACATGATTACTAATATGGTTCTTTTATCAGAATAGAACATGTTGGCAGGTATAAATCATATAATCGTGTTTCAAATTTTATGGTCTTTTTAGGCAACATAATGATTTTTCGACCTCTATATCAACAAGAAATGTGATGCTGCCGGTTATGAAAAGAATCATAAACTCTGAAGAAACAATTTGGTAATCATAGAGGAATAAGGTGGTTGCCTAATCAAGTCATTTTGAGCTTGTGCCAGGTTTTAGACCCAGGGGGCTTCTCATGATTTGTTCTTCTTATGTTTTTATGTTTCCTCTTGTAAGGAGCTGGATCACATGAAGCGTGCATACCCTCACATAAAACAAACACATGATTGGAGAAGTTGTGGCATTTTCCTATTAATAATCTTGCCTTGTATGCATTGGTTCTGTGCCAAACACGTAGTTCCTGGATCTCTCACTAAACATATTATTTCCTTTTATTTCAGACATGAATCTGTCTGCTACAATATATTAAAGAAGCTTATAATGTGGATCTTACCCTTTATCTTTAGTATTTGTATGTGTAATCTGTAAATGCCAGCCATTGAGTTGGAATCTTTTGTATAATTGTGCTTACTTCATCGATTTTGCAGATGACAACAGCAATAGCAATTGAAGATGTTCGTAGGGAGGTGAAAATACTGAAAGCATTATCAGGACATAAGCATCTGGTCAAATATTATGATGCGTGTGAGGATGCGAATAATGTGTACATTGTTATGGAGTATGTCTTTTCTTACCTTCTTTATCAACCCTCTTTCTAGGCACTAGATGATATGTTCATATTCATTGTGTTCTCCTCGTCACCTCGAATATACTGTATCACAAGCTGGCTGTTCTCTCCCTTTTATCTGTAATAACACATGAAAGGTCCTATCAGACTGGAAACTTCAACCTTTAATATTATTGTTTCACAATTGTGACATCTTATTCATATTGGTTTAAGTTGATTTTCCTTCACTATTTCTTTCAGGTTGTGTGAAGGTGGGGAGCTATTGGACAGAATTCTAGCAAGGTAAAAATTGATGGAATTTCTCAAGTTCCCTTAACCTCAGACTTTAACTTGTATGGTTAACGCGATCAACATATACTGTAATACATGCAAGATTTAGAAAACATCTGTTCCATGGCTATTAATGTTTCTCGGATGACATGATGCTAATACAAGATTATTCTTTGCTGCAGAGGTGGACGATATACAGAAGAAGATGCAAAAGCTATAGTTGTGCAGATTTTGTCTGTGGTTTCGTTTTGTCATCTTCAAGGCGTTGTACATCGTGACTTAAAGCCAGAGGTTTCCTCCTAAAACTTGATGATTGATTGTTTCACCAAATACTGCATTTAATTTTAAATTCCTGAGTAGCTGATTGTTATTTTCTTCTTATCAATACTTACCCCTTTGCAGTCACTTGTTAATGATTTTATCTTCTTTTTCTTTGACAGAATTTTCTTTTCAGTTCTGGAAGTGAAGATGCTGACATGAAGCTTATTGACTTTGGTCTTTCTGACTTTATCAGACCAGGTAACGGTAAAAAGTTTTACGACAGTTCCAAACTTTCAGCTGTGATCCTGTTCTATATCTTGTAATTTTTTACCATTTACTACCAACTGAATATTTTGGTGTTTTACTGACATGTAACACGTGCAGATGAAAGACTTAATGATATAGTTGGAAGTGCATACTATGTTGCACCAGAGGTCCTTCATAGATCTTACAGCCTGGAGGCAGATATTTGGAGCATTGGTGTTATCAGTTATATACTATTATGTGGAAGCCGACCTTTCTGGGCACGGACTGAATCGGGAATTTTTCGTGCAGTGCTGAGATCTGATCCAAATTTTGATGATTTACCTTGGCCTTCTGTAACTCCAGAAGCAAAAGACTTTGTGAAGAGACTCCTGAATAAGGATTTCCGGAAAAGAATGACTGCTGTCCAAGCCCTTAGTAAGTAAAACCTGTGTCCATGTAGTAGGTCAAACAGTGCTACCCTGATGCCAACTAATAACTCTTTCATATTTTCTATTTCACTGTCTCCCGCTTCTATCCAGTGAAATTTTACTTAAATTCTTTCATAGGCTGGACCTAAAGAGCCCCTATTTTTTGACAATGCAGATGTTTGTGTTGTTAGGTCATTTACATACTTATGTTTTTGCTTCCCAAGCTTTTGAACTAATTAGAATAATATGATGGCAGATCACCCATGGTTGCGGAATGATAGTCATTCTATACCTTTAGATATATTGGTTTATAAGCTTGTGAAGGCATACCTACATGCTACACCTTTCAAACGTGCAGCACTGAAGGTACTCTTTCCATAATACTGACTTCTATTATCAATTTCTTCAGAATGCTCCTTTTCTTTGATTTTCAAGTTATTATGTTATGCATATCAAATTTAAATGTATATGATTTTAGTTATTATTTCGGTGCCCTAATTTACATCTTCTGTGAACAATTGCCTTCCAACTATTGCTAATACTTATATAGCTCTTATAATTTGCTAATGTGACACATCAAGAGTTTTCATTTTCTCTTGCAAACTAGTAGACAACTAATGCAGATGTTTTGCATTAAGGTTTCTATTACCTTTGGGATAAGTATAGTCAATATTCTTCTAATCTGAATCTTAATATCTCACTGCCTTGCAATAAAGTTAAATGCTGAACTATCAAGTTGGGTATGATTTGTATTTCTAATAGCCTTTTTGATGCATGCTAGTTTGATCAAACCCATAGATCAATTTCTAGAAGTAAGGGATGATTTGATATGTAAAGTGTCTTTGAAAAGAAGTCTAGCGTAAAATTGTAACGGGTTAGCTTTGGTGAGCTACATAGACGATTTCTTTGACTTATTTAACAACTCTTAACAAGAAAATTACTAATCGCAAAAATTACAGGAACAATAAAGAATGGAGTGTTCTTCCTTACTGATCTGGTTTTATCTTTGTGGTCTATTAAAAGAAATTGAGTTATAGTTGCTATTATATGTGCAAATCATTGAACATGCTTTTATCCATAGATTGTTAATATGTGCATAATCATTTAATTAGAGATAAGTTAAAAAGATTTTATCTCACTTATCCTTTGTCCTTTCTTTCACTGTTAGGCTCTTTCAAAAGCTTTAACTGAGGATGAGCTTGTGTATTTAAGAGCTCAATTTGCATTGCTGGAGCCAAACAGAGACGGGAGCATAACACTTGATAATTTCAGGATGGTAATTAGCAATATTCTGCAAGCTGTTAATCTATGCTACTTTTTTTATTGTTTGTGTTTATGATTTTAATTTCATTGAATTGCAGGCACTAGGGCGGAATGCAACTGATGCAATGAGGGAGTCAAGGGTTCAAGAAATTCTTAATCTCGTACGTCATCAAATGATTTCTAAAATCAGATCATTTAAAAATCAGAAAGCAATATTTCAATTTTTGTGCATTTTGAAATTTTCTTTTATTCTCTGTTTCTAGTTTTCTTTAACATATGATTGTGAAATGAATCAATCTATTCTGACCTAGTAGTTTTCGCGTGTATTCTTCATGTTTCACCTTGTTTTAGATGTGATTTTCTAATTCTGTTTTGTTGATCTCCTTTACAGATGGAATCCCTTGTTTACCGGAAGATGTACTTTGATGAATTTTGTGCGGCTGCAATCAGTACCTATCAATTAGAGGCTCTCGAGGGATGGGAGCAAATTGCCTCAACTGGCTTTGAACATTTTGAACGCGAGGGTAATCGTGTTATCTCGGTCGAAGAGTTGGCAAGGGTATGCACCAGTTTTCTCTAGTTCTGCCTCTTTACTTGTTTGCTGTTTAAACATCATTGCACGTCTCTCATTACTGCAGGAGTTGAACGTTGGCCCTTCAGCTTATTCAGCCATCAAAGACTGGATTAGAAATTCGGATGGAAAGCTTAGTTTTCTTGGATACACAAAATTCTTACATGGCCTGACCCTGCGTAGCTCAAATACAAGACACCATTAATTAATTGTCTAGATTGAATTATAGTGCCTTTTTGCTTAATTTTTTACCTTGGAAAGAAATTTGTGGCATTTGGAGGATGTGGGGGTTTCTTTCTTTTTTAGGGATGGGGTACAGAAAAATGTGCATAAGTGATATGTCGTTTAGTTAAAAAGTATATTTTGAGGTTGTGCAGGCAAAGTTTCAATTTCCTTATACTTTTTCCTTTCTTTTCTTTTCCTTAAAATTTTGTGGTTATTATCGAACCCCTAACTAGTCAATGGGAAGGAAATGTGGAGGACAATATGCTGTCTCAATGAAGCAATTTGGTCTCTATCTTGTTTGCTCCGTTCCCGGAATTGCTGTTTGTTTGTTATTTTTGTGTCTTGGGAATACATGGACTTTTTAAGTAAAAGTTGTAATACACGGAGGAAACAGAAGAGTACGCCATTTCGGTCTTCACCTGTAGGCAGAGCGTTAGTTGACACAACCAAGTACCAATTTGGCAATCGCGAGCGGGAAACTGAGCCGTGTCACGTCAATTGAGTTAAAAGTGCACTTCACCTAGAATCATCTTTGCTGTATTGAATCGTACTAACAAAAACTTTCAAAATCAATATATCCGATAAGACTTCATTTCGTTTTTCGTCGTCCTATAAATGTCTAGTTGTTGTACAATTAGGAAATTGTAATTTCTGACATTGAGATTGCAAATTTTCCTTTAAAGAACATGCCGTTTCTTAATAGTACACGTTAGGACGGCGAGTATTACCACCATGTAAAGTAATCAAATACTATGACTAATGGAAGGACGAATGGACCACTTTTAGCAAGCGTGGTGCGTGGATAAAAGAAATTGTTGTTGAACTCTTCAACCCATAGAACACTTCCTCATGTTTCTCGAGTGGATTCGCTTAGATGTGCCACAAATTTTATTCCTTTTACACTTTCCGGCCAAACCCTCGTCTTACTGTCACGATTTCAGAAATGCACCAATGCTATCTACAATGTTTGAATTCAACCCTTTCTTTAAAAAATATATACAGTTCTATTTCTTCTTCCGACTTTCTCCAAATAATTTTCCCGTGTACTAGAAACCGAAAAGTAATATATAAGCATATGGAAAGGGACAGTTACTTTTTCCCCTTTATTTAAAGAATGGCGAATTTATTTGCTTAAAAGCCAATGTTAGACCAAAACACGTTAGCTCTCCAAATAAAAACTCCTTTACATAGTAAATTTGCCCCCAATGTTTGACAAAAAAAGTTTGAGATGGGATATCTCTTGTACTAAAATAACTCTTAACGTTTCAGAAATTGAGCATTTTGTCCCAGCATTGCTAACTCCAATTTTCCATTACGTCTTAGTTAAAATGGACATGGCAGCTAACTTGTATTTAAATAATATTTTTATATCTTAAACTTAATTAATAAAATATTTGTATTTACATTTAATTAAAAATATGAAAAAGAGTTTAATTTCTCCCAAAATCCTCTAAAATTAGTTGTTCTCTGTCTTTATCCAGGCGTAGGAGTCATTCTCTAGCGTTATCCTTCATTCTCCAGTCCGTCCGTGTGAGCTTCCATTGTTCTCTGATGCTCTCCAGTTGCTCCATGCATGGTTTCATTGTTCTCCAGTCACACCATTCGTGGCTAGTTCTCCATCATTCTCTAGTCACTCTAGTGGCGGAAAAGTTCTCCATTCCAGATATAACGCTTCGTTCCTCCATTTACAACTATATAGTCTATAGTGTTTATGGGCAATCAATAAATAATTATTTGTATGCATTTTGATGAATTTGTTGTATGTATAGCCTGAGAGAGTAGATTTGTGGTGGTCCCTTAGAGACAGTGGAATTGCAGTGGTCTTCCATGTGGTCCCTCTTGCTTTTGATTAAGTTATGAAAGGTAAGTTGTCTTACATGTGGAAAAGTTTTGTGATGATGAGGACCTTATGTTAGGTTGACATGCTATGAACATTAGTCATAGTGTTGGTACAATAGATTGCCTTTACATTAACTGACTTAATTATACTTTTTAGATAGAAACTGACTTAATTATACTTTATACGAACTTGGATAAAAGGAATAACATGCATCATCAGCTTTGGATTTTGTATGTTGTGCTTGCTTTTCCAATAACAAGACAACTAAGATAAGTTAAGACACCCAAAGGTATAAACTTAATTGGCATAGCTTGAGAATTTGGCAGAAATTATATATATACCTTGAGGTCTTGGGTTCGAGTCGTGGACTCACCCTTGACCAAAGAGGACAATACTGAGTAAGGTTGGATGCCGCG
>JANQAP020000288.1:2340066-2364615 GCA_026874005.2 Erythroxylum coriaceum
TGAGTAAGGTTGGATGCCGCGGTATGTCCCGCAAACACACGCCGCCGACCTAAGGGCGGGGTGTGGGGTCCAACAATAATCTTGAGAGTTTCTTGGCCAATGATGAATATCTTAGTGGTGAAGATTCAAACATTGCTCTGAGGTGACCTAGTGAAAGTAATAGACATGTTCCTAGTGGTTAGAAGTGAATGAATGTTAGGAATGGTTTTTGATAATGTCAAACATTTCAAGGAAGCAGTTGTTGATTATTTAGTAGCAACAAGATCTAACTTAAGTTTCAAGAGGAATGAAGCGAAAGAATAAGATATGGTAGCATGGATGGCTATCCATTTGAGCTATATGCTTCATTTGATAGAAAAGACAAGTGTTTGAAGCTGAAAACTTACAATCATAGCACACATGCAATCCAACACAGAAGGTAAGGCTAGTTACATCCAACTTTATCACGAGATACTTTGAGGATAATATCCTAAACAAGCCAAGCATTAAAATTAAGAAAATGATTAAAGAATATAAAGAGAAACTAATTTTTTTCTGTAAATACCAACATGTACAAGTACATAAGGAGGAAGGTACTTAAAGAAAAAACAAAAGCAAAATAGTAGCATAACGAATATAAGAAACTTTATGGTTATATTTGTGAATTGAAAAAAATGAATCTAAGTTCTATAGTAGAACTTCAACTTAGAAAAGAAGAAGATAAATTAATATTCAAGAGAATATATGTGTGTTTTGATGTAATGAAGAAAGGGTGGTGGAAGAAGTTGCGACCAATTATTAGTATAGATGGATGTTTTTTGAAAACAAAGTACCAAGGATAACTTCTAAGTGGCATAGGAGTTTATTGCAATCAAGACATCAATCTAATTGTATTGGCAATTGTTAAGGTGGAGAATATTGAGACATGGACATGGTTTATAAAGAATTTATCTAATAAGCTTGGAGATGGTGAAGGAATTACTATGATTTTTGATATGCAAAAGGTAATTTGTTACATCCATATATGTATATGAATACTTTTAACTAGTTATTATTAATTTTAAGGACTTATGTGCGCAAAGAATGATGTATTGCCTTCTGTTACGTATAAGATGTGTGCAAGACATATATCACAGCTGGGTCGAAAAATGGAAGGGAAAGGATCTAAGGAAAGCATTTTGGAACTGTGCCTAGGCAACCTTCCTCGAGAATTTGATGACAGTTGATCAAATTAAACCAACATCAAGATGTTTATAGGACTTGTTTAAATATCCAAAGGAAACATAGAGTAGGGCTTTCCAAAGCATTAAGTCCAAATGTCCAAATTAAATGTGGACATCAATATGAGTGAGACATTCAACTCTTAGATTTTAGTAGCTAGAGATTGCCCTATCATTAACATATTGGAGACTATTAGAACCATGTTAATGAAAAGGCACTCATACCTTAAGGAGCAAGCTAAGAGATGGAAAGAGGGACATAGCACCTGAGGTGATGAAAAAATTGGACAAGAATAAGAAGGATGCAATAGGATGGAGAGTTATTTGGAACGGGGATAGGAAGAATGAAGTGAACTAATAGAGATGACACATATGTTGCCTAATTTGGGAGGGAACCGACTTATAGTTGTAGGGTATGGGAACTTTATGAATGCCCACAGTCATACAATTATTGCCATTTTCCATGCCAAACAACAACTAGAGACATATGTAGATGATTACTATCATAAAGGGAAGTTCATAGAAGTTTATAAGAATGTCTTGCAACCAAATAGAGGGAAAAACTTCCAGCCACCAAGCACTTATAAAGAGATGCACCCACCTTTAAAAAGAGTTATGTCTAATAGGCCTAAGAAGAATAGTCGAAAAGATAAAGATGAACCTAAACAAATGAAGCATCCTCGTAGGCTTCTACTGAAGGGGAAATTCCAAGTGTGTGGCAAAAGTGGCAAAATATTTTAAGCATCTATAGTCAAATAGTTTGGGCATCTATAAAACTTACGACTAGGGTTTTTTCGCTCCATGAAGTCCTTAAATAACTGTTGAATCCACAAAAGCATTGAATGCAAGTTGAAGAACTATTGTTAGTTGAAGACCTAAAAAATGATGAATCCAATCCTAAGTGCTCCATTACTATAATATATGACACAACATAACCAAGTAACAACAATAAGCATAACCATTGAAAAGCCACAACATAACCAAGGTAGGATATATTACAACTAGAAACAAATTCCTAAAATAAGGTCCAAAAAAGATCAAAATTTGAAGAGGATAGTGAGAACGTTGCAAGCTTCCAATGAAATGTTGACTGTTTTGGCCATCATCGGAATATGAACTCTAACCAAATTACATGCACAACAAAATTTCATTCAAGACTATCATCTTCTTGCGGTTACTCACAATAACATGGTGACTACAAACTTAGGATTAATGGTGATTCTCATTGTCAATTGAACTTAGAAATGTAGTATTCTACTTATCATCCCTCTAAAAGCCTTACATAGGAAACTGTTCCTAGTAGAAAATCTGCAAAATCTTATCAAACAAAGATTTTCTCCATACTTCAAACATATCACCTATGGCATAAAAATACAAATATATATATATGTGTAATGAATGTACTTAAATGTATGTGTGTACGTATGTATGACAAAGTAGAATGTTTTAACTAGCTATTATAACAATAGTATATATTACTATGAATTAGCTATACTAACAGAAACCAACATAAAACAAGAAAATTACCAAACCCTAAATTATCAAGAAAGAAAAAACAAAAAACACCGAAACCAACCTCCATTGCACTGACTCGAGGGCAACCAACCTTCCTACACTGAATGGAGAGCAACCAACTTCCATTGCACAGACGAAGAACAATGAGGAACCTAGGGTAACAAAGAATTGGATAACTCTACAAACAGGTTAACAAAGGAAAATGATTTTAAATTAAAGATTTTGGGGGAAATTAAACCCCTTTTCATATTTCTAATTAAATGTAAATAAAAATTATTTTGTTAATTAATTTTAAGATATAAAAATATTATTTAGAAACATTTTAATTGCCATATTAGTAGCTGATCTTATGTGGCATGCAGAGGTGGACAATTTTAACAAAGTCGTAACAAAAAATTGACAAAGTTAGCAATTTGCAATTTTGGACCAAAATGCTCCATTTCTAAAATGTTCAGGGTTATATTGATACCAAAATTACGGTAAGGGTCGTCTTATAATTTGGGTCAAATATTGGGGACAAATTAGACTTTTTGCCCGGTAAATTTCGATCCATTAGCTACTTCCATAGTGTATGTAGTTTAAAAAGCAGAAATTTGTGTGATGATGATGATCCAAGTCCATGGACCCTTTCATAATTTCATTTGCATTATAGTTTCTAACAGAAAAGTCAAGGAATTGTAGCGTTTTCTCTAAATGTTGGTTGTGTTTAGAAACCAAAGATTGATCCAGAATTTGGAGTGTCAGTAAGTAAGTGAGTAGCTCAACTAAAACTTTGTCTATGGAAATGGAAGTCCATAAGGATACAATTTCGTTACTCCACAATCTCTCATAGTAAGCTCAACTAGGATGTCGCCACGCTTTAATGTTGACACTCTACAGATAGAGGAACCAGTTACCCTACCAAGTTATTTTCCATGTGAGTTGTGGGCAATGTAAGAATACATATTGACAAATAAGTATGAGGGTTTATAAGATGAGATCATATCCTCTGTATCACTTAACATGTTCTAACCATGTTTTCGACTCAAAACATCGATTTTTGAGTTTGTTTACGAATAAAACATGACGTTATTTTAGGACAAAAATAAGATTGGAATAGATTAAGTGGTACAGAGGATCTGAACTCTTATAAAATAATTAGGATAAATTATTTCAAACATTCTGAATAATGAACAAAATATCAAATATATCTCAAATTTTATTTTGCAACACTATATATTATGAATTATATATTTATGTATCCTAATTAATAAGATAACTTAATTATATTGAACTTTTATTTATATAAAAATTAAATATTTTGAAATTTGGCCGTTAATAATAATTCAAGACATGATGATTAAAATTTTGAAAAATATTTGAATTTTTTTAATTTGTAAAGGTGAAAATTTTAAAAATCATGAAAAATAAAATAATATGATTAAATGTCACCAAATTTTGTAAGGCATCCTAAAATAATGTTACAGACACCATATTGAAATCTATGTGACATTATTAAATTCTATTATTAAGATTGTTTCATTAAGATATACAAATATATTTTTTCGTAAGTCATGACATATAATCTCATAAAATAAAAACTGAGATATATTTAATAAATTATTAAATATTCTATACATAATCGCCTTAATTATTTTGTCTCTACATTTTTAATAGATTCGTTTGGGCTATTCAAACTAAGTTTGTGCCAAAATCATGAAAAAAAAATCAAATTCAATCTAATAAACTAACTTCAGTTGCGCCTAAAATTAATATTTTAAAAATGAGACTGAAAATTAAGCTGATAAGATAAGAGATTTAAAGTTTAAAAAATTCAACTTATCACTGTAAAATTAAATAATTTAAAATATGATTAAAAAAATTATCCTTAAAATTTTTTAATTTAATTAAAAATGTTAAATAAAAATAATTAATTTATATTAATTTATAAGAATTATTTTATTTACAAAAATTAACTAATTAATTAATTAATTAACTAAAAATTAAACAATTTAAAAGTTTTATATTGACCCGACTCAATCGGTCGGATGTTTACTCTTTTCCTAGAATAACAGGATTTGAGTTTGTCAAATTCTTTTTCAGACTCAGCTCATGCCTCGAGGGACGGGGGGCGAGCTTGACCCATTAGATCCCTAGTACCACACGTAGATCTGTCATCTGTGGATGAGTTCGACTGCAAGATCTTACGGTTTTAGGCAACTCCCAGAATTCAATGATTTTGGAATCATTTTAGAGTTATTTATTTTAAAAAATTAAAATTTAAAGTTTAAACAGAGATTAAATTCATAAATTTAATCTTAAAACTTGAATTATGGAGCCAAAAGAAGGGAATCCCATAATAAATATTCTCAATATTTAATAATATCTGATTTTTTTGTAAAAATTTAACCGTAAAAATCTTGAACTGTCTAATTTTTCGTTTCGATTTAATTTAATAATTATTGTTGTTAAAAACTGATCAATTTATTAATTAATCGGTCAATTTTAATAAATTAATAAAATTTTATAGACCAAAATAAATATATTTATTTATATTTAACAATATCTTTTTCTAATTAAATTTCAAAATTTTTCAATAAGTTAGGATAATCTTTTTCAATCAGATAAAAATTTTAAATTTTATGTAATCTTTAGCCATTCTAATGCACCTGTTTAGCATTAAACATATTATCTTGCCGGTTTAACTTTCGGTCTAGTTTTTAAATTATCGAATATTCTAATAGTAAGGCTTTGTTAGGATTTAATCTTTAGGTCATCCTTAACCTCATTAAAATCCACCAAAGTTGAAAAATAAATTTCTTGAACGTTAAAATATGCGATTTTTAGTACCCTAACGTTCCATACTTATCTATCACTAACCGTTAAGAGTCCTGATTTTGATAGGGTACAAAATGGCAAATGTTTGTACGTATAATTTCAATTTCAACCTAAATAAAAGATATGACAAAAGTTGAGAAGAAAGATTGGCGGTCCAACCCAACATTCACGTGGCTAAGGAAGAACAAGGGACACCAAGAAAAACTACAAATGCTTTTATGCTTCGAGTCTATTCATTCTACTTCTCTTTAGAAAAGTTGGAGTTTGCGAATAAAATTTAATAAAATAGAGTAATATCAGATTAAGTTAATAGATTATTTTTTCCATTTAAAGGTTATAAAAACTTGAC
Source organism: Erythroxylum coriaceum (assembly GCA_026874005.2). Classification (NCBI taxonomy): domain Eukaryota; kingdom Viridiplantae; phylum Streptophyta; class Magnoliopsida; order Malpighiales; family Erythroxylaceae; genus Erythroxylum; species Erythroxylum coriaceum. The sequence goes on from JANQAP020000288.1 coordinate 2,345,947, forward strand.
AAAGCCAAAACAACGTGCTTACCATTTTTTCCTTTAGACTCATGAGTTCGTGAGAAATTCTCTTTATATCAGTAGTTATACGTCAAGTTTAAATCTATCAATGTCACATGTAATCCAAACTTTACAAAAAGACGTTTAATGAAAGGGAAATTACAAACCAGTCTTTGTCAAAACTAATTAATCTTGCAAAATAATAGAAAAGCTATTCGATACGATTCACACGATAGAATTGGCATTAACTGCACTCCGACCAGTCACGTCCCACCACAAAGGTCCACACACACTCCTGAGTCCTGACTCCACACAGTTTCTCTCTCTCTCTCTCTCTCTCTCTCAGACCTTTCACAGTAACATAGGTATTGCCAAAGAATCCATGTTTAATCGCAGAGAGAAGGAGAGAATTGCAATTCCTGAATCCTGATGAACCTCATTTACTACCACCTGAAAAAGAGGCCCATCTTGGTTTTTGTTTCAGTTTCCTGTTCGATTCCATGTCAGAAACACCTGCCTGACTACAAAAACCTTGTTACAAACGAAAATAAACACATCATCGATAACTTATACGGTTGGTACGTGGAGATCTGACCACCAAACCTTTTTCCTGTTCCTTTGACCTACCATTTTCTATATCTTCAATGCGGTCCAAGTAGCGAAATTCACTGATATTTTCAAAGTTAATAGTTCCCAGTTCTCGATACCTGTGACAAGTAAGTCGTCTCTCCACAGTTCTTCCACGTTCTTTCTTAATTATCCTCTAGAAGATCACTTAATACACCAATCAAATGATAATCTCGATATTATTGAAGAAAACCAGGTTGCCTGGTCGACTCTATCAGTAAGTTATTAGCTTTAATCAGTTTATATCGGATAGTTAGAGAAAAAGTTGTGTGCTTGTGAAGACGAATTCGCTTAAAAACTCCATAAACGAATCCATTGACCTAAACACACAAGAAATTAACTTGTTTTAAGAAAATTGACCCTACCAACTATGGTTGGTCTTTTGTCTATTCTTTCCCTCTCAGTGTTGTTCTAATGGTTCCATCACCACCATTAGTATATTTTACTCTTAGACCTTTCATATTCAAGAATGGAGGAAAAAGAAAAGAAAATAAAAGGTAAAGGGAAAAAAAGAAAAAGAAAATTATTTGTCTTTTCTTTTCCAGTACTTCAGCTCCGAAAGAAAATTGCAGAAAACAATATAATTGCAGAAACATCAAGTTTCTTTGTCGTCATTATCGCACAATCTTTAGCATCGACTTCACATCTTTCTTCCTCAGCCAAACAACAAAGTTCCACCAAGAAACATAAAGAAGTTGAAAAAAAAGAAGAAGAAGAAGAAACTAACTTCAGAATTTACACGACCCCAGGAGATCAATCCATCAAAAGCAACCAACTTTGGGACCTGTTTGACTGCAGAATTATCATACCCTCAAACCCTAAAACACAAAACATTATGGTGATGTTGATGAAGAGATCTTTCTCGATCAATCTTGCCTTGGACGTATCTAAACACCTCCACATGGCAAGGGATAGTGATTGTGCCCTTCTGATCGAACCCGTACTCCTCTTCAGCTTCCTTGAGTAACTGCATGAACAGGGGGTGATTAAAATAAATAACAGGCACTACGAATCTCTGTTGCTCTTCTCCTTGTCCCACTTTGATTGCAAGACACCCTTTTGGCACATCTCTCACTTGTTTCTTATTGCTTCCATGGCTGCTATGATGATGAAGATGAGGTAGGTGTAGGTGAAAGTTCCTCAGACTCTTATCGCCGCTTCCCATATTAACTAGACAAAAAAAGGAAGACAAAACCTGACTGTTTCCCGAGAAACTTCTCACAAGAAAACAAAAGCAAACGGCCAAGGATCTGCAATAATAGCTTGTTTGAAGAGCGCTAGAGAAGAGAATCTAAGCGACCTAGGGACGTTGGTCATGACTGATAGGGAACAACACCACCAAATAACGCATACATACCAACCCTGAAATAAAGAGATTATTTATAGCGTGGAAGAGGACAATTAGGAGAAATTAAGTTCTAAAAACTGAAAGCAACTTTATTTTGTAGCCGTTGGATTTGATGGGCCCCTAGATTAACGATGCTGTCTGTAGAGTGGCATATGTGTGAATACTGGGTTTTTAGGGGTCAAGACACGTGGGCCAGAGAACGACAAGTGGATACGAGTGGGACTGTGAATCATCAACATAGCTGATAGTGAGGTGTCGACTAATCTAAGGGAGACAGCCAATAGCAGGTCTCGAACATGTCCATGTAGACATGAAGCAAAATTCTCTCTCTTACCTAATGCTTGTGTCTCTGGAGAATTCCAGCCGTTGGATGCAGAAATCACAAGGCTAAGGCGTCATGCGGAGTAGGTAGTATGCAGGTCACTGGATATGCATCTCTCCACAGCATGCTTGTCCGGGGGAAGAACAAAAATCGGCCGAGAATGACGAATCTGTCCCTATCCAATGGAACCCATTATGATATAATATTTGTAGTTTTGGAAATATCCGATTTGAATCACGAGCTATCAAAATTTGTTGGAATCCATCTTCATTTAGAATTTGGATTGCCCATATCCAGTCCACACCTTTTGGATATGGACTTAGTTCATTTTGTTTAAATTAAGATATAAAATATTCGAAATTATGTGGAAAAGATAAAAATATAATTAATTATATTATAATATTATTTTAATTAATTATATTAAATTTTTAACAAGATATAAAAAATTTTGTCACGCCTGTGACATACTTCTCACAAATGTGACAATCATTATCAAACTCATAATACTTGCCCCTTATTCGTGAATGATATTCATTCTTCTCACAATTGGAAGGTATGAGTAATCTCTGAAAATTGGATACAAAATTAGTTAGAATTAAATGCCATGGTGGTGTTTCTATCTCTCCACGAGTGTCTTACCACTTTAATATAAAATACCATCCTTGACACACATTATATACATAAATATATTATTATAATCGAAACTTATGTGCAAGTGTAAGAAATAATTAAGAAGCACCAAATAACAGTTGTTGCTTGTACTCAAAGTACACCTGTACTTGAAAGAAGAAATGCTAATTGCTTAGTCAAAATGCCCATTCCTCTGAACAATAAACAAATGAAAAATGATTCGATATGTAAATTTTCGACGAAGAGAGAAATATATATTAAAAAAAGGAAAGAAGAGGAGACATTGAAATATGGTGGTGGAGAAAAAAGATGCAAAGTTAGAGGGAAAGTGGGGAATGGAAAGACCATGGAAAGTGGAGGCATTGAGAGTAGCTTTTCATGAATAAAGCGAAAAGGTAGAGCTCCAATGTTATTGACGTTTTATTCTTTCCACAATTCATATCATGACTTTTGTTTTTTTCTTTATATTCACTATCTTTCTAATTTATATTTTTAATAAATTTATGTATTCTAAGTAAACTAAGTCAATTCTTGTTTAAGATAAGTATGATAGTGGGGTTTGCTCCATGTTGCAGGTAAAGGGTGTAGACCACTCATTACCGACGAACATATATATGGTTGCCACGAACCTTACTTAGCTTGTCATCCATGGAACCATTATTGGCCTTTAGTTTTCTATTTCTCTTTCGAGCACCTAAGTTATGATTATGATTGTCAAATTGGTCCTCATTGGCTCCGGACTTGCAGTGATGATCACTTGTTTAAAAGTTGCAAGTTGATAAAAGTGCACTTGCAGGTTTAACGTACAAGTTATGGCAATCTGAAAATGAAAATACACAGAAAGCGAACAGTTTTGGACTGGACTTTCCTGTCAGTAGCATTCTCAGACTGGACAAAGTGCATTTCCTTTTGGTACATGGGCTAGCTTAGACTTCATAGTTTTTGAGTTCGTACTGATCATATGATTTCCTGGCTAGAATAGGCCCAGTCGAAATAAGATTGATTCTTTGTTTCACTTTCATGTGTTTTGAGTTAGAAAATTAAAAGACTGCTTAGCTTCCTAAGAGGGAAGGCAATTTTTCTTGAAAAGACATGGAAGTTGAACTGTTGTCTAACTTCCATGAGTGTTCGTTAGTACTTGCAACTTCTGATCGATTCTAATAATATAATCGAAAGCTTTGTAGAAGTAGCAAGTGCTGTTCCTAAATCCTAACTGTGAATTTCACTTGAGATTTCATTATGTTTATCAGGATGAAACAAAAAAGCAGCATAATTACATTACAGCATTAATGGATATACAGCAACAGTAGTGCTGCTCTATACAGAAAGACCTTAAATAGTCTACGGTTGCAGTAAAGAAGTGTTATAGGGATTAGAGGCTACCTACGTAATTAACATTAACATTGACCTGCAAGTTCTAAAAAGGTCTTCACCTTTTACACATGTTTAGACTGTGCTCAAACCAAATCATCTTTCGAATTTGTGAACTTCCACAAAGTTACAGAACAACAGTGCAAGAACAACATGGGTTGCATAGGATCCCATATGAGTCGTCAAGGTGTAGGTTCTCTGAACCTATTTGTGGAATTAAATGCCGCTGGTCTTCCTCAAATTCTACCCAACAGTCAAAGTTTTATGGTCAAGTTGTTAGCACACCAATCATTCACAGAAAGTTGTGGTCATAAAACCTTGATGGAAATTGATAAAACATGGGCCAAAGACCAGTAGACCACCATTGCATGTGTGGAAAACCAGTGTCAAAAGCTAAAAATCATTGGTGAAAGTAGAGCAGAAAGAGGTTTACTTTAGGTTTGCTAAGTCGGAAAAGATTCAATTTCCCAAAAGGCAGTTCTTTGGGGAGACAGCAAAGAAAAACCAGTCTGTGGAGAAACCCAGAAAATATTACCGATTAGTCTCGAGGCACAGAAGCAGTATCAGTAACAAGATAATATTTGCCTCCTAGACTCCATAGCATATTTCTGCATGAAATTTGGTTTCCACTGGTAAAAACAACTAATTTTATGTCAAACTATGACAAGTAAAATGCATCAGAAGGCTTGAATCCCTTGTAAACCATACGCATTATCTTTTTCTTGGAAAGAACCAGATGGGTTGTCTGTGTATGTGTGTGAGAGAGAAGAGTGAAAGAGGGAGAGAATGTGATGGAAGAACATAGAACCAGTATAGTATTGCTTCCTAAGTCTAGAGGCCTAGGTAACTACTTTAGCCGTCTTTCAAATCAACTGTTTTCTTTACAGTCACATGCTAGGTTCCTTCCTTCGTCAACTTGCATGACTTAAATTAAAGCAAACCAAATAAAGTGAAATAAAGAGGATATAAACACAATAATTAAGGCTCAAGGTTCTAATCTTTTTCATGTTTTCTTATTAACCAGTTACTACTCACTTATTCCCTGCAAACCAAATAATATGTTCCATACTTACAGATCAACTCAATCTATTGAACAATACTCTTCCTCACAGCTCTTGCAACACTAACAACACAACATATCAGTTGCATAAAATTAGATTCTGGGATTTCTTTTGATGAATCACATAATCCCACGGCAATAACACACTGCCCCGACAACTCTTGTAACACTTTAGATCTGCTGCAACTTTGCTGTCCTGTGCTCAAGTTTCATAACATTTCAATAAAACTTAAAATGGTGAAGATAAGATAGGATTCATATGATTAAAACGAAAGTTAAGAATACAAAGAAGTTAGCAGAAGCATGAAATATGACCTCACGCTTACACATCCAACGCTCTCAATGCAGTTTGATTGTCTGTCCGATGGAAAGGAAGTGATAATACTAAGTTAAAAGGGTAATGTTAGGTTTAAGAAGTAGAACAGGTGCGAAAAAGAGATTTCATAAGTACATTCAGGTTACTTCAACGGACGCCAACGACCAAACATGGTAAGTAATTCAATTTTCTATTTGACATTTAAGAAAAAGGTGTCTTGGTAATGGTACGGCCTAAGTGGGATCATCTAGTTCTCTATTTTCATGGCAACAGAACTGCAAGACTTTACAAATAATGACAGAAAGGCATCACTTTCTCGATTGTACATCTTTACACAACTATGCCCTTTCTAAAAGATTGGTTTTGATATCAGAGCAAAGCAGTTTTAGCGTGCAGAAGAAAACCCTAGAGTTTGTGAAGAAGAAGAAGAAGAAGAAACATACATGTACATGTTTACCGCAGTTTAAAGCCAGATCTGAAAAAGAAAACAGAAACAGACAGATGAGATTCTGGAAGCCATCATGAGAGAAATCTTCCCAATCATAAATTACAAGAGAGGCTTCGGACCATAACTGACACCAAAAAAATACCATCATCACATGATCAGAAAAAGAAAACGAAAAGGTCGTAATGATGAAACTTTTTTCTTCCAGTTGGTCAAACCCTTCATCATTGCACCAATCTGCACACAACTAACAGCCTCAGTTAACCAAATTATGAAAACCCCTTAATCCGAAAGTGTTGCGATCCTTTTCCCGAAACGACTAAGATTACTAAATCAAACTGATACAAGTCAGAAAAACCAAACCTTTACATGTACCCCATGCGGCATGGGTGATTGTCTTCAGATTAAGTCTCTTTGGAAGCAGTAATTGGGGGGAATGAAGCCTGGTCCGACGACACCGAGCAGTGATCAGTTTCTTAAATTATATCACGCATATTAGATCTGTACCATCACAATTTCGAAATCGAAAGTCTCGATCTTTGCAAGTGTCCTCGAGCCAGACAACATTCCCCTCAAAAAAGAAGCTCCCTTTGCACATCTCCCGTCTTCAATTCTTCAACAGAGAGACAGAAACAGAAAGAGAGAGTGGAAAGTGGGGGGTAAATTGTGCTTCTCTAACTTCGGATCTTATCTCTTTATCCCCCAAGAGTCCCGCCTGTCTTCAAGGGGGATGGCAGAGAAAGACACACACTCACACACAGAGAGACTGAGAGGTGTGGGATCACCATCATGAATGAGATGATGAAGAGAATGATAATGGTCTATGGGGGGTTATAAGAAGAGTAAATAAAGAGTGGAAAGAAAGTAACAAACCCGAACGTTAGTAAAAAGACAAAAGATAGGTGCAGACCTGACCCTACCATCTGGTTTTCTCAGTTCCAGAAATGACCACGACCCCATGCACCTTAGACCAAGTGTATATGTACTCAACTACACCATATGTCTGAAGCTCTATCCACCGTTGGTTGAGCCTTTGATTTCTGATCGTCACCACCTCGTACAAGATTGGTCTGTGTGAAATGAAACACCAAGGCTTGGATTGGATTCGGAGGAGGAGAGTTCAGGTGTGATGACCGATGATGGTGTCATCAAACATGAACTACTACTGCTAAGACATTAACGCTGTCTATGTACTATGTAACAAAGGAACATTATGGACCGTAGGATTCGAAAGCTGTTGTGTTTTTTGGTTTTTTTTAAAATCATGATAATTGAAATTATTAATGAAGGGAATCAAGAGTAAAGAAGGGGAAGAATTGAGTCAGGGGAGTGGTTGAGTTGTTTAGCTGCCCGATAATAGAAAGCCTATTTAATATGGCATCATCCTTTTCCTTTTGGCTCTGGAATTAATTGTAATTTGGAATTTTGCAATTAAAATTTTAATAAAAACGAATTGAATTAAATTCACAATAAATTTTTTAAAAAAGAGAAAGAATGGACCCTCGTCTGCCGTGTTACTTATGGGCAGAGGCGAGGAATTCGAGGCGATGACCGACAGACATGGTCAGGGTCCACGCTTTCCTTTTTTCACTTTGCGTTTTCACCCTCCCCACCAGCTGATATATTTCTTTAAAGGTCAAGATGACTATTTTTGATAATTAATCTAAAATAAATGAAATTATAAGGTACTTTTTTTTTTTATTGTGCTACGTTTTTTCTCAACTCTGAATTAGGAACAAGAAAAGAGAATGTTGGTCGATGTTTACCCATTTTGTTTATTTGTTGTTAATTTTGTTTCTTCTTCTCTCTTTTGTTAATATTTTATTATTTCGTGTTTGGAATTGCAGATGAGTTCAGGGTTTCTGTTGGGACATCATGAATGACCGTATAGTTTTCATGCAATGCTTTAAATGCTAAGGATTCATGCTTCATAAATACAAATGGTCATGTCTTGAAATTGGCATGCGTTTGCAGGTAAAAACGTGGACGTTAGGAAGCAGAATAAAGCTTTCATTTCTCGATAAATATGAAAGGAGCCCTACTATGTAGAGAATTGATAATGGTTTCAAATCAGAGGTTCTTATTACAATGAAGAAACATTAGCATTTATTGACATTGCTGAGAAGAAAAAAAATTAGAAAATAAGAATAAAAATGGTGCTTTGAATCACTTAGGCCAAACATATATAAGAAAGAAGCAGGTTCTGTGGCATTAAATGGAGGTTGTTTTGCTTATTAAAAGCTTCCCACGATTTTCTTGTTGTCCAGATAGGGACATGGCACGACCATCTTCCAATAAACACACACACACACACACATATCTATCTCATGCATGGGTCCAATTTTATTTTCTGGGTCTTTGTCTTGTTACATGTCTCTTTTCCTCCTTCACTCATTCGATACCCAAATGAAGTTAAGATGGCAGGAAAATGAATTGGGTTGTTTTTAGTTTTTGCTTGATTTTTAATGAAAGAAAGCACAGTATCATGCGTACTTTTGTGGCCCAAGCAATTTTCATCTTCGTTTTTCAACTTGTGGTGAAATTGAAGTCGCTGAGAAAGAAAAAAATAAGAGACCTTATTAGAGATCACGCATGTAGAAGAAAGGTGTGTACTATGTAGAACTGCAACAAAGTAACGCCTTTTGTTAGGTCAAGATATCATTATCATCAAATACTGAATTGAAGAGGACTTGGTACTTAATCATTAAATTAATCTTTGTAATTTCATAATAGTGTACACAAAATTCATAATATTCACTTACCATAGAAAATGATTGCTCTAATTTCGCTACAGGGAATTGTATGATTTTTAAGATAAAAGTGCTCCAGATTGATTAGAAACAAAATTGAAATAGAGCAGAGAAGAGTATAACGTTAAATGACTTGAACATAGACTAAGCGATGAAAATGAGTAGGAGGAGGGAATGGAAAATAAGAGTAGAGAAGAGGAGTGGAGGCTGATTCCTGTGAAAGAGAGACAAGGGTTATGTTATGTTTTTGTTTTCATGTATGTTTTGTGAGGTTGGTGGTGGTGCCCGTATAACGTGCTGCCATGCTTCTATCAACTTTAGCACCAATCTATGGCTCCACTATTCTCTCTCCCTCTGTGTCTACTGTATATCAGAGTGACAAACGGAGAGGACGATACTGGCTCCAGATTTCAACGCTTTAGAGTCTTGAAAATTGTGCAGTTCTAAAGCAATAAACGGGGTGAGCGAGCGAGTGAGTACGAGAGAGGGAAATAGAAAAAGTAGGATAGAAAGAAACAACACGTAAATGTCAAATCCTGCATCTGTTACCCAGGATGTCCACTCTTTTTTTACGCTTGTTATTATTAAACACAACCCTACAAAAACTTTTCAATGATCTACAAAAAACTACAGCTCACTCCACACCCCTTGCCCTATTTTTTTAAAAATATAGTTTTACCAGCAGTCAGGATGTCTCTGAGGACAGTATTTTTCCCACCTGGGTATATATGTTCATTGTCCTCAAGTTGCATGGTCACGTGCCAACCCTACTTTTCTCTCCTTTACGTTTGTGTCCCTTCTCTCACTCAGTCTCTGTGGTGGCTCCAATGGTGGAGTAGTTGAAAAAAAAAGGAGAAAAGAAACACTTTCTTGTGGAGCTTTTTCTTTTTTGCCTGGTTTTTTGATGCTCAAGTCAATATGGTGTCGACATCGAGATACTCATATGTGTGCAAAGCAAAGACAAGCTTTCAAAATCTTTTAAGTTGTAATAGCTTTGAAATTATAGTTTTATCTCATACAGTCAATCTACACGTTTCTCCGAGTTGTGTTTGAATTTAATATGACGATTGTACTAGAGTAAGAGCCTTTTTTCGCACCTAAAACTCGTTCACTATAGGTTGTAGAGCAAGCATTCTAATTATTGAAAAGAAAAGGTAGATTCAAGTACAGTATAACCTGCAGTCTTTGTTCGATTATTCCTTTCTAATTAGCTCTTGCTTTGCATGTATAGGTCAATAGGCACGCTTTTCCCTACTGTGTAGTAGCATGCGTAAGCTCTATAGCTGGGACTATCTTGCCTTATAGGTAAAAATTGACACATATGAGGAGACTTCCGAGTTCTGACCCGTTTAATGTTGATGTATCAATTCATTCATTTTCAAAATTGTTGTTGAAACATAATCATGACTAATTGGGCAAGTCTTTCATTTAAACTTGTTTGAGTCACAACTCCTCAGCAAGTTTGATTTGATTCACAAATTGGTACAATATTAAGAAAGTTATAATTTAAATAAGAGAATTAAAAAAAATGGTAATGGGTACCAATGCAACGAGATATCTAGGCCTTAGCCAGCAAAGCAAGCCCTTTGAACTCTCGCTTCTATCATGGACCTTTCACCCGATCTACAATATTTTCATACTTATTTTCTTAGGCCCATCTCTGTTCAAGCTTATGTAAGCCCAGACTTATACCTACCTATTGTGAAACCTACTTGTCCGGTCCAATAATCAAATGCCGCGTCAAAATTTGCATGTAGGTCTAGCGCACGAAAACAATTTATAGCCATTGGAGATTGGACAAACTCATCAGTCGTCCATAAATTCCAGGAATCGTCTTGACTTGTTATAGTTATCATTTTCATCATAGGCTCGTTTATTCATTTTATCTTTAGAAGGAAGTTGTTCACGTAATCATAACCCATCGAGCACTCAATTGGTTACAGACTTCTTAAAGATCTCTCTAGTATATATTCAAGATTTTAAGTTCAAAACTCTCTAACATTTTTTTAATTAATGATACAAATTCACTTTATATTATAGTTTATTATCGATCAATGGAAAGAAAGCTAGGACGATTACTTCGACTCCCCTTCTTTGGACACTCTCTTGCTCCCACGAATACGGGTATAAAATCAACCCCCCAAGAATCTTCTTAGACCAAATGGACTATATATAGATATAGATGTGGTAAACTTGGTATTGTGACGTATCTGTATAGTCTTTAAAGACCTGCACTGTCTACATACACTGGTGGTGTTGGTCATTTCTAGGCCTAACGTGGCATAAAGCTTCTACTTACCAATGTACTGGTCCTCCGACATGAGCTGAAATCTGAAAGCTTAGTTAGACCAGCATTCGATAATATGATATAATCTTGAGATTATTGCCCAGACGGAACTAATGCTAATGATAACAGCCGCTTAATACAAACAAAAGTGTGGTCTTTGTCACTTATCTCACTGTCTTCATCTCTTATTGTCTACCCTTTTCTGTAATTTACTTCCATCACCAAACTAGGCAACCAACAGGTACGAAAGCTTATCTATTACCACTGTCCCTTAATTTCATCAAGTTAGGTCAACATAAATATCTCCTAGGAATATGTTTTTAAAGGTTTGTATCTCCAATATCACTGATCGTGATAATTTTCAATTAATAAAAATTTATATTATGTTCTTTGAGCAATTTTTGTGATTAAAATTTATTTTTAAAAATAATTATCCGTTTTGATCTAATATAATTTAAAATTATTAATTAAGTTAATAATAGTTAATTGAATTTTAATTAAACTCAAAGAACATAATATAAACTTTAATTAATTGAAAATAACTACAGTGAGTGAAAATTTTAATATAATTCGATGAATTTTAACCGATTAAAATAAACTGATATTAAATTTAATAAAATAATATCTTTTGTTTAATAATTTACAAATTAGTGTATTTTATTAAGACAATATCATTTTAGGTTTAAACCCAAAAAAGACACTAAATTAACATTCTTAAAAATAGTATAATTTATAAGAGAATTTTTAATATTTTTTGTGTAATTCATGATAAAAATAACATGATTTTCATTGCTTTAAATTTATTATTAACTAATTAAGCTAATTTGAAATTTAAGTTAATTACTTAATAATTTAAAATATTTAATTAAGAAAATAAATAATTTAAAAAGTTTTTATAATCCATATTCAAAAAGGTATTTCTTAAAAAAATTGTTAAAAATTAAGATAAAGGCCAAAGCGAAAGAACCCGTCCTTAGCCGTGATGGGATTTGCTTGCAAGTAGACTATTACAGGACGAAGCAGCTGCCATACCACGTGGCCATTAGATGGCGTTTACCAAAAAGCACGAAACGACAAAGGCCCTCCTAATTCAAAAAGAACTTGTCCCCACAAGACGACTCTCAAGTCTCAACCGGCTACGATACTATGGCAAACAATAGGCACGTGTACGTTACTCCAGGCACGTGTACGTTACTCTCTTATAACTCACAAACCTTTTTTTACGTTGAACTGCAAAGTCTTGGACACGTATTCCTGTTCCACCTAAAGCGCCGAAAATTAGAGACGGCCAAGATATTACATGGAGACGCAGGTGTTGCGTCCCCATTGGTTGACGCCTGACACCTGACACCTATTCCTTCCTAAGGAACTCATCTCATTGGCTCCAAATAACATTCCTAAAAAATTTCGATTGCTTTCCATGTTTTTTATATTGCCGAATAATTCGGTTTGTTTAATTATGATATTTGGTAGAGAACCAAAGTCGGGCACGTTGAGACTTTACTTCGTGACAGTGACTCCACTCGCGTCTGTCTTGGTTCTAAAGGGCTCGAGTCGACTTGCATGTGGCTCGAACCTTTGGAATCCAAGGACAGTTCCGGTGGTCCTTACGTAGCCATTGCTATCTTGTCCAAGCCCTTTCTTTATACTTATGCGCAAGTTGAACTCAGAGTCCTTCAAATAAATTATTAAATATATATAATCATTTATAAATTTATTTAATACAAATTCAAATAATAACGGCTGGGATTATATATACATTCCAACGAATGTGGAAGGAAAAACCCTTGGACTAAACTATCTTGGGTATTGAGATTTAAGATATCGTGTTATTACCAAATCAAAATTGGCGAAGAAGCTATTTAGAGAAGAAAAAAAAAAAAGTTAGTGGTACAACGTGAATCATGCAACCGACACTAAATGGTTCAGGACAGGACAAGAACAGGAAGAAGTTGATGATGACGGGGTCGATGGTTTGTGGACGTTTCAATATTAAATTGTAAAGAAAGCCATAGAATTTAATCATGGATTAATTTAATTAGAATTATAATAATGGCAATTATGGCAGGAGTTGCAAAGCCAAGCCGGCTTGAATTGGCTAAGGACTATTCGACTGGAGCCTAAGCTTATCCATGACATAGTATCAAAGGAATGAGAAGTTAACAGGTAGAACATACAAAGAGATGGACATTTGTCACACAAGGAAATGAAACAGATCATATAGGTTGCAGACATATTCTATATATATATATATAAAGCAAGAACTTTTAGGCTATTCTAGCTAGACCCGGAAATGCAGTGTTCAAATCAATAGCTAAACATATTGAAGCAAAAAGACCAACATTACATTACGCCGGTTGTGTTGAGTAGGCTTCTTGCAAGTCCCAACAAGATGTTAGAAGAAGGGGAATATTCTTCAGGAAGCTGGATGAACTCAGTCATAACCACTAGGAAGAAGAAGATCAAGAACAAAAGGAGGTTCACTGATGAGCAGATTAAATCATTGGAGACCATATTCGAATCAGAATCAAGGCTCGAGCCTCGAAAGAAGCTGGAGCTGGCAAAAGAACTTGGGTTGCAACCACGACAGGTTGCTATATGGTTTCAGAATAAGAGAGCTCGATGGAAGTCGAAGCAGCTTGAACGAGATTACAGCATACTTAGATCCAATTACAACAACTTAGCTTCAAAATTTGAGGCCTTGAAGAAGGAGAAGCAAGCTTTGGTAATTCAGGTATCTAAACTTATCCCACTTCTCATTTCATCTTGTATTATTAGTTTAGGATATATATATGCACAGGAACACTAAGTAGTTCCCATTTGTAAGCTAACTGAAGCTTTCTTGAAACCTATATATAGTTGCAGAAGTTGAATGCTTCGTTGAAAAAGCCAGGAGAGGAAGGCCAATGTTATGAGCAGAATACAGGAGTGAACAGCAGCGAAGGTGAATCAGACAATGGAGACAGCACCAAATGTGAAACAGAAGTGAAGCCAAGCTTGTCATCACTTGACAGATCAGAACATGGACTAGGACTTCTATCCGATGAAGACAGTAGTATAAAGGCTGAATACTTTGGAATTGAGGAAGAAACCAACTTGATGAACATGGTGGAGCCTGCCGAATCGTTGACATCAAAAGAAGATTGGGAGGGTCTCGATTCTGATGAACTGTTCAATCAATCAGGAACTAGTTACCAGTGGTGGGACTTCTGGGCTTAGCTTTGAGAATAACTTAATTGCAAACAACAAAGGAAAGAACCCAATCAAATGCGTAGAACGGAGAGAAAAGAATACGACAGTGCTCTGCGCTTAAAAGAGAAACTCAATAATCTGTTCTCCTGCTGCACCTGCTAACTATGGAAGTGTTGGTTTCACTTCTTCGCATCGGTTTGCAATTTGCAATCTCTACCACTTTGAGAAGAAGAAGGATGAACAGTTTGGTAATAGCAGACAAGGGAAAGAACAAAAATGGCAACCATGGGAGTGGGAAGCTTGAACTTCCAAATGTTAAACATTTACTTGTGTACAGGTAGAGCTTAGGAGGAGATGGATCATGCCCGTCCCATATTCAGTTTAGCGTCTTTTGAAATGTTTGTGTTGTACTTTTTCCGGAGATGTTTGGTTCATGAGTTGCACTTTGATCAAAGCCATCCACGAATCAAAGTTCTAGCCTTTTGAAAATCTAATGATTAGTCATAACATTGACGGAAATTATAAGGTATTCATTCAGTAGATTCATACGAAATAACTCACAAATTTCTCCAATCATAATGTCTGAAACAAGGTGTCATGTCTCAGAACATCCTCACGCAATGTAGCTTTTTCCTTTTCTGATTCTATAGCATCTCTTTCTCTTCTTTTTTTCACGAAGTCGCACTTCACTGTAACGAACACACACACACACAGAGTGGAGAGATACAGTAGAGTAATGAACGAGAACGACCTGTCGAGTGATGATGTATTGGAAGAAAAAACCGAAAACATCTTTCTACATTCTAATGATTCTCTTCTTCACTGGTCTCTGTTTCAACCTTATACACGTTGCGGTCCACAAAGTTTTCTTCGTTGCTTGTTTCGTCATCTCTTTTAATGCTTGGAATAGTTACAAATTGAGGCCAAAGCTGCCGCCTTTTCGTTTTATACACTACTTGCCGGACTCTGCCCTTGGTGCTGCTGCTCGCGAGGGTCAACCTGTTAAGATCAGTGGGGTGGGAACAAATCCCATTAACCTGTTTCAATTTTGTTTTATTGATTTTCATCCACAAATGTGTGAATAAAAATCAGTGGCACAACTTTGGAACATGCTAAACGGCACAGGTGATTCCGTGCGGGTACGACTTTGTCTTCTCTTTTCTCGGCTCTCTCACTTCTAACGCATTTAATCAACTTGTGGGCGTCGTTGAGTTTGGTTTTTCTGTAGAGACTGTAATGCTGATGATAGAAAGGGATTGAAGGATACAGGAAGTGTAATTGGTTAATTAGTTACTTCCTTGCCTCTGTTGTAAAGGAGATGATATTTGAGAATTAGCTTACAATTGAAAGAAAACAGACAAGATAACTAGATAAGAAGAATAACAAAAGATCTGAACAATCACTCATTAAAAAATAAGATAACAACAACAGTTAAGCTTTAAGAATTTCTGTAGAAGAAGAATTTGTTTCAAAAAAAAAA
Organism: Erythroxylum coriaceum; assembly: GCA_026874005.2. Classification (NCBI taxonomy): domain Eukaryota; kingdom Viridiplantae; phylum Streptophyta; class Magnoliopsida; order Malpighiales; family Erythroxylaceae; genus Erythroxylum; species Erythroxylum coriaceum. The sequence goes on from JANQAP020000288.1 coordinate 2,361,766, forward strand.
AAAAGCTTTAAGAATCATTTAAGAATACTATTGAAATTAACTATTTTCAATAAGTTAGCGGCTGTGTCCATACCCTAACTTAGCAGATGAACGAAAACCATATGTGAAGGTATTATCATTTTGATCCTTTGTCCAATCTGCACTTGAATACACGTGGAGGACAATGGATGACTATTTTGTAAGTTTGAGACCGGAGGTCAAAGTTGGCTTCATACAGTGCAAGATTTGCTTCATTACCTGCCAATAAAGGACAATTGGACTTTGTATAAATTGTGACAACATATTAAATGTAGTATTGATTCAGAATGAGTAAAGGATAAATACTAGAGCTTGCTAATTACTCGATGATATGTAGTTGAATCATAGGGAGGGAGCTATCATAGAGTTGTAAACTCAACAGTAACAATCATCAGTTTTAAAGTTGTTAGGAACAATTAGGACTTGGATAGAGCTGGGTCGCAGCTAAAACGAAACGAAAAATATTGAAGATAAAATAGATACACAGATTTTACGTAAAAACTCCTAAATCAGGATAAAAACTACGGACAAGAATAAAAGAATTTTATTATAGAAAAAATAAAAAATTACAAACTAGACTCAAAATATACAAAATATTGTCTCACTTTTTTTTTCCTCTCTTTTCTCCCTCACTCTTGTTTCTTTTCTCTGCTAATGGGATAATATGCTCTCTTTATCTCCTGCCTATTTATAGTCAGGAGAAGTGTGGGATGGCTAGCCAATTGATAAGCTATCCTTGACTTTTTTTTTATTTCAACTTTGGTAGGCACTAAAAACGGTACCTATCATTTTTGACAATTCTCCCACTTAAAGATTTGATTAAGAGTTAATCAAATCTTCACACTATTCCTTCTACCTTACCGCTTCATGTTGCTTATGTCTCTGTCAGGCCACACGAGGATCAACACTACATAAACTTGTTAGCATTGATTGCTTTTGTCATAAAATCTGCTAGGTTATCCATTGTATGAATTTTCTGCATGTCCACCATTCCTTCTTTCACTTTCTCACGAACGAATTGATACTGAACTCGAATGTGCTTTGTCTTTGAATGAAATGCTGGATTCTTTGCAAGATGTAAAAGCACTCTGACTGTCACAATACAGAGTAATATTCTCTTGTTTATACTCAAGTTCTTCCAATAACATCTTCAACCACACTGCTTCTTTACTAGCTTGTGTAACTGCTACATATTCTGCTTTAGTTGTTGACATAGCCACAACTAACTGCAGTTTTGAAACCCAGCTTACAGCTCCTCTAGCTAGTGTAAACACATATCCTGTAGTGGATTTACTTTTATAAAGATCACATGCATAATCAGCATCAACATATCCTCTGACAGTAAAATCTTATTCTTTATAACATAATGCAACATCTGAGGTTCCCTTGATATATCTGAGAATCCTCTTAACTGTATTCTAATGCTCTCGACCAGGATTCTCCATGTATCGACTAACCACTCCGACTGCATGTGCAATGTTTGGTCTTTTACAAATCATAACGACCATTGAGCTTCTCATTGCTGATGCATATAATACTCGAGACATCTCCATCCTCTCTTATTTATTACTAGGACTCATACTTGAGGATAACTTGAAATTAACAGGAAGAGGGGTATAAATTGACTTATAATTATGCATGTTGAATCGTTGCAAGATATTCTTCAAATAATTCTTCTAAGAAAACCAAATCTTCCCATTATTTTTGTCTCGGTGAATTTGCATCCCTAAAATCTTGGTTGCTGGTCCTAAGTCCTTATTTTCAAATTTCCTAGCCAATTGTGCCTTCAATTCTTTGATACGATTATTGTTGGGGCTTGCTACCAACATGTCATCTACAAACAAAAATAAGAATATAAAATCATCTTTCTCAAACCTCTTGAAATATGCACAAGGGTCTGTATTCAGTCTGCTGTATTCAAGGCTCATGATGAAAGAATCAAATCTCTTATACCAGCACCTCGTCGCCTGCTTTAAACGATACAGAGATTTGTTCAACTTGTAAACCAAGTTCTCTTTCCCTTTTTCTTCAAAACCTTATGGCTGGAGCATACAAATTTCTTCTTCAAGATCTGCATGAAGAAATGCAGTTTTCATATCTAACTACTCAAGATGCAAGTCAAATGTAATACACATAGCTAGGACTACTTGAACTGTAGTGAGTCAAACCACAGGAGAAAATATGTCGTTGAAGTCAATTCCTACCTTCTGAGCATATCCTTTTACCACCAATCTAGTACAATATCGCTTTACTTGATCGTCACTACTCCGCTTGATCTTGTAAACCTATTTATTTCCAATAGAGTTTCTTCCTTGTGATATTGATACCAACTCCCATATCTTATTCTTATGCAGAGCTTCAATTTCTTCCTGCATTGCTTGTTAAGTCAAAGAGGACTTTACGATGACTAATTTTGATGACAATCAAATAATGGTAATGTTAGAAACAAAAGAACGTCTTTGACAAAGTGTTAAGTGCGCAGACGCAGATATAAACGCAGACGCAGACGCAAAGACTATATAGATGCAAATGCAAATGCAGACGCAGACGCAGACGCAAAGACTATACAGACGCAGACGCAGATGCAGACGCAGACGCAGACGCAGACGCAGACGCAGACGCAAAGGCAAAATAGAAGCAAAGAAGACATAGACGATACCATGCAGATACATTAGCATGTCAGACAGTTATTTAGTTAGAGTTAGTTACAGAACTCAACTAAAGGAGCGGTTATCTAGAAGCAGTTATTAAGAATCAAGAAGCCGTTATCAAGAACAAAGAAGCAGTTAGAGACGAAGACTATAAATATTAGTCGTAGTCGAAGATGTAAAA
>JANQAP020000288.1:2364715-2381767 GCA_026874005.2 Erythroxylum coriaceum
GTGACAACAGAAGCAGACCTCAAGTTGATCAGAACAGAGATGCAGCATATGTTTTCTGAAATAATGAAGCATCTGAGATGCATCTAAACTATTCATTGCTTCTTGAATAGTGGATGACTCTCCGTCCTCAGTTAAAAGACAGTATGCAATATTACTCTCCATAATATAATCTGAGTGCCAGCTTGATGCTCTTTTTGTGCGAGTTGATCTCCAAGTATCTGAAACATCAGATTCGACTGGTTCTTGATACTCGTGCTCTGATGTAGCTTCAGAAGAATCATTTTGATCAAATTCCCTTTCCACCTGTACTATTGTAGTCTCTGAATTCTCTTTTGAAGTGCTAACATCTTCTGTTTACTCTTGATCATTATCTTCCAAGAAAATAACACCTCTGCTGATAATAATCTTGTAGGCAGTGAAATCCCACAGATGATACCCCTTTACTCCTTCAGCATATCCCAAGAAAATATATCTTCTGGATTTTGGATCCAACTTTATAGTTTCTTAGGAATTGAACATCCCATAGGCAGGACTTCCAAATATATGGAGGCTGAAATAATCCATTGGTTTACTAGTCCACATCTCCATCAGTGTCTTCAACTCAAATATAGTTAATGGAGCTCGATTCACCACATAACAGGCGGTATTGACTGCTTCTGCCCAGAATTTCTTATTTAAGCTTGCAGTTCTCAACATCGCGCTTGTTCTTTCCAACAGAGTTCTATTCATCCGCTCTGCTACTCCATTTTGTTGAGGAGTGTATGCCGTCGTAAACTGTCTTTTGATGCCTTCTTGCTTGCAAAATTCATCAAATTCTTTACCAATATATTCGCCTCCATTATCTGAGTGCAAACACTTGATCTTCTTACCAGATTCGAGTTCCACCCGTGCTTTGTAAAATTTGAAAGTTGGAAATACATCTGCCTTCCTCTTGTAGGAAACACCAAACATCTCATCGAATAATCATCAATGAATGATACAAAGAAATTTTCTCCTCCTAGGGACGTAACTGGTGCTTGCCATATATCAGAGTAAATCAATTCTAGAATTTCTTTGCTTTTGAACTTTGATGTGTTGAACTTCAATCGATGCTGTTTACTCACAATGCAATGCTCACAAAAGGGTAGTAATACCTTTGTGAGACCTAGAAGTAGATTCTTCTCTGCAAGTATCTTCATTCCTTGTTCTGACTTATGTCCAAGCTTTTTATGCCACGTCATTACAGATTTGTCATCTGGATTAGTCACTGCAACGAATGCCTCTCCTTCTTGCAAAGTTACTCCCTTCAGCATGTACAGATTTGCAACAATCTTCTCTGCTTTCATAAATACCAGCTCTCCTTTAATCACTTTCATAATCTTGTTTTCAGCCGAGATCATCCAGTTGTCCTACAAACAACAAATTCTTCTTCAGGCCCTCCACATGTCAAACTTTTTCAATGGTCTGAATTATACCATCATACATCTTTAACTTGATGGTGTCGATACCAACGATCTTCAGAGCTTGATCATTACGGCTGTACACAGATTTCCTAGAGACAGATTCATACTGATGAAACCATTCTCTTCGAGAGGTCATATGAAAAGTAGCAGCTGAATCAAACAGGCAAGCATCAACAAATATTCTCTTTCTTCTAATAGTCATTACTACTTCACAAACCATTGCGCTTCCATCATCTGAAGTGCTTGAAACGTTTCCTTGAGGAACAAAATATTTCTTGTTTAGATTCCAACAATCCTTTTTCAGGTGTCCTTTCTTGCCATAATTGTAGCATTTATAGTTCTTCTTACTCCTGGATTTTGATCTACCATGATTGTGACTCCCACTTAGACCACATTCTATTGATCTACCTCTCATCACTGCCAAGGCCTCCCCTTGTTGCGAACTTGCCAACCTGTCTTCCTTGCTCTTACGCCGGCTCTCTTCTTCTAGAATAGTAGCTGCAGTGTCATCGAAGACTAAAGTGTCTGTATTGGTTGTTAAATTTATGATAAGTTGATCATATGAATCTGGTAGACCTTGAAGTAGAAGTTTTGCACGTTCACTTATTTCTATTGTGTGCCCCAATGATGTGAGTTGCGAAAATAGAGTATTCAAAGTGCTTAAGTGCTCCGTCATCAAAGTGGATTTAGCCATACATAAAGAGTATAGTTTCCTCTTCAGAAAAATTTTATTGTGGAGTGATTTGGCCTCGTATAATTTTGTGAGGTGATCCCACATTTTCTTCGCAGTCTTCTTTTCCTCTATGCTGGATAATACTCCATCAGCTAAAGCTAGGTGAAGATTAGCTATAGCATTCCCATCCATCTCGTTCCACTTTTCATCTATGACTCTAGCTGGATGTTCACTAATGGCTACCAGACAATTATCTTTCCTCAAGATTGCCTTTATCTTCAGCTTCCACAGTGAGAAATTGCTCATGTTGAATTTTTCAATGTCATATTTTGCCGCCATTACTTCTATCACAACTGCTTTATGAATAGTGCCTTTGACAGGGTGAATAATATTTTAACTTTTCTTTTGATGTGGAGGATCCACTCTTGGTGGCAACCATAGAGCATACAATAAGTAGATATACACACCCAAAGCTGGCTCTGATACCAATTGTTAGGAACAATTGGGGCTTGGATTGAGCTGGGTCGCAGCTAAAACGAAACTAAAAATATTGAAGATAAAATAGATAAAGAGATTTTGCGTGGAAAACTCCTAAATCAGAGTAAAAACTACGGGTAAGAATAGAAGAATTTTACTATAGAAAAAAATAGAGATTTACAAACTAGACTCACAAAATATACAAAATATTTTGTCTCACTTTTTTTTCTCTTTTCTTCCTCGCTCTCGTTTCTTTTCTCTGCCTATTTATAGTCAGGAGAAGTGTGGGATGGCTAGCCTTTTGGTCAGCTATCCTTGACTTTTTTTTTTATTTCAACTTTGGTAGGCATCGAAAACGGTGCCTACCATTTTTGACAAAAGCACCCTTACTGTCATGCATGTTATATACTCTTGTAAAATTTCATGAATGTATTTTGGTTCCAAAAGGATCAATCCATCAATGACTCGCTATACTTCAACATCCAAATAATAAGATAAACTGCTTAGGTCCTTGACGAAAAATTATATGAAGAGAGCATGAAGGAGTTAGTAGGCAAAATTGGAATGTTCCTTATCATAATTATATCATCCACATAAATGAGAACATAAATAAAGTAATTGATTTATGAAGAATGAGTAAGTATGTGTCTAACCAGTGGCTTTATATAAGCTACAAACATGGTTTGAGAATTCTAGTTGTAGTTGCATCATGAAAATTTTCTCTTATCAAAGGAATGCATTATTGACATCTAATATATAACACATAATTTGAACACCCCTAAGAGTATCGATCATGTTGTAGGAGGTTTCACTATAAGGCTAAAGGTGGCATAATAGTCATTACTAAGTCTTTGTGTAAATTCTTTCGCTACAATATATAACTTATATCAATCAAGTTGTCTATGAAGAATCAAAGAATGACCGGTAGGCATAGATACTCAAAGATCTAAACCTTGAAGGGCTATGGTTAAAGAGTCTTAAAATAAAAAATTATCTCTTCTAAGCTATTGATTGCCCAATTTTAAAAATCATTCTTTGTAAGTACACCTTAAAACGGATTTAGGATTCCATGAAAAAGAAATTCCAAAGATTTCAAAGGCAAAGATGTAGCAACTTTAGTCAGTACGCCAAGAATTTGAATTAGTGCAGATGAAATAATGAGAATTAGTTTCTAGTTTTTTTTTTCAATGACAATGGCAATTGTTAACATTATGCAGGTTTATGGTAAGAAGATAAAGAATGTGATTGTAATCGACAAAATTCTTTGTTCAATAATATCTAAATTCAATTATATGGTTGTTATAATAAAAAAAATAAATGATCTTGATCTTCTATCAATTCATGAACTGCAAGCCTCTTTACTAATTCATAAGCAGAAAATAAATCATCAAGACAAAGAAAAGCAAGCATTACTAACCTCTTCCAATAATTATAAGAGAGGCAGTCGAGGAGGACAACACAGAGGCAATGGCAACAATGAAAGCAAAGACTCACACTATCAACAAATTCAAAATGATCACAATTCTACATTTCAAAGAAGAGGAAGAAATAGAGGGAGAGGAAGTGGAAGTCACTAATTAACAACTAAAAACTCAAAGTTAGTAGACAAGTTTTATATGAAATGCTATAAATGTCACAGGTATGAGCATTATCAAATTGAATGCAATGTTGACTTGTCTAAGGAAATAAAGAAAAATCAAATTTTGTAGAAACACAAAAGGAAGTATTTTTGTTAGTGGTTTGCAATATCAAAGAAGAAAGCAACAAACATGTGTGGAATTTGGACACTGGTTACAATAATCATATGCATGGTAAAAAATTGATCTTTTTTCCAACGTAGACAAATCATACAAAGAAGGTGTGAAGTTTGGTAACAACATCAATGTTTCAGTCATGGGAAAAGGATAAGAACCGTTATAAACTAAAGGGAACAATTTTTAAATAATATCTAATGTTCATTTTATTCTAGGTTTGTAGACCAACTTGTTAAGCATTGCTTAGCTATAAGAAAAGGACTATGAGGTCATAATCAAAGCTGATGCTGAATTTATGACGTCAAACTGGCTTGGTTGCTTAGGCTAAAATGACATCAAACAGAATATAGATCATATTTCACAGTCTTGCTTATTTACAAGAGTTAAAGATGAAGCTTGGCTGTGACATTTTTTATATGATCATCTAAATTTCAACATATTGAAAACACTTCAATAAAAGAAATTGGTGGATGGGCTTCCAACATTCGTAGCTCCAATAGAATATGTTAAATATATGTTGTTGGAAAAAAATAGATCTATTTTTAAAAGGAAAGACTTAAAGAACAAAAAAGTTGTTAGAGATGTACACTATAATCTCTATGGGCCGATCATTCCTATTTCCAATAGAGATAAACAATATATTATCACTTTTGTTGATGGTTTAAGTTGCAAAACTTGGGCTGATTTTTTATAAGGAAAATCTAAAGCTTTAATTGCTTTGAAAGCCTTTAAAGCTATTATTAAGAAAGAAGTAGGATGTCCAATCTAGTGCTATGCACAAACCATGGTGGAGAGTTTAACTCTCATAAATTTGCAAATTTTTGTAACATACATGGTATCAAAAACAACTGATAATAACCTACATGTCATAATAAAATGTCATAAATGAGAGAAAGAATCACATAATCCTAAATATGGTAAGAAGTATAATAGTAATGTGAGTGGTCTCCAACTAACAGTTAATCACTTAAAATTTTTTAGATGCATAGCTTATGTGATTGTCCTAAATAAGAAAAGGAATAAGCTAGAAGAAATAGGTATTTTTTAGGAGTCAGTGATTAATTTAAAGCTTACATGTTGTACAATCCTTACATTAAGAAGATTATCATCATCTGTAACATATTTTGAATAAAGACAACTATTATAAATGAAATGAGAATGATTCTAAAAAAATATACCTAAATATTTTTTTTAAAATTAAACAATCTTATAACCTGTAGGAATTATAAGGTCTAACAATGATAACTATTTCATAAAAGACAAAAGGGACACTTTGGTCCTAAAATACTTAAATAACACATATCACCTAAGATATTACGCATGCATTATACTTAACTTTACTTTAAACTATGTGTCATAAACTTCATTGTATGGCCACATCGTTTCAAAGCCTGGGATATCTACACGTTTCATCTTCGTTTCTATAACCGAGATCGTGTGGGATAGCTCTGATACTTTCTCACCCTGGATTCCTTTCGTTGCTCGCTATGTAAATTTTATCCCAAAGAAAATCTTCCTCCTTCAACACTATAATCTGTTGATGGTTTTGTTTGCAAATAGATATTATACATGTCTGCTTGATGCTTTATTGAATTATTATACCTTAATAATTTCTTTCAGACATTAACAATAATGTTAGAATCTTACTAGAAAATTGATCTTATCTTTATCAAATTCTCTATGACATAGCTAATCATGTGTTGTAGGTTTTAGCTGTTGAATCCAACAAAATTAGTTTTCTTGCCCATTGAAGGATTTCAGTACTGAGCTGAGAAACAAATTTCTTAACTCCCTTGTAACATCTCACATTCCTTTCCTCCTATAATTTGTAGAGATAAGAGCTAGAAGCAATTAAAATAAGTGATATGTCTTCTCCTAAGATAGTAGTCAATAGAAATCATGATATTTCCTCTTGGTACTAGTCACTCATTCTATCTTAAAGGCACACTTTCTTGATAAAGCTCCATATCACATTAGTCACATATGGAACGATAATTTTGGTGGTAGGCACTTATTCCAAATAACTTTGCTCTAGTCTTGGTATACTCTCATCCTTATCGATCCCTATAAGAATCATTAGTATATTTCCTTGTGTGCTCCTTTCTATCCAACTGTATTCATCCCCTATATGTATGGGAACTATAGGAGGGTAGGAACTACACTGCATCCTCAAGCACATTGCTCCATTGATCTTCTTGAATCCACCCACCCACTTTTGCACTTCTTAGTTACATATTCATTAAAGGGATGTATTTATAGCTGAGTCCTTACCAGTGGCCTTCTTAACTCTAATTTTTGTAGAATAGAGATCTTGTTTTGTCATTCCCTATTTTGCATTTTTCATTCCCTGCCATAGAGTCTCTTATTTTGAGGTCTTATGTGATACACCAAGAGCATCTAGGTTTATTTTGGATTTCCTATAACCTAAATATTTTAGAGATGCTAAGGAGCAACTTGTTAAAAATATAGACCAAAACCCTATAACCTATGATGATCCAACATATGATTCATCTATAGCCATACCTTCACATCCAAAAAGGCTTAGAAGGAGATCTGTATAGATAGTTGACTATGATGTAATGGGAATCGACCCAACTGAAGATCCACTCACAATTTTTGCTTTATTTTCATAATGTGATCATTTAATATTTGACGAACCTATCCATCACTCAAAATAGAAAAAGGCTATAGATGATTAAATTTTATCTAATAAAAGAAACAAAATGTAGAAGATGACTAAACTTCCTAAAGGACAAAAAACCATTGATTTAAAAAAGGCGTACAAAATAAAATTGAATGAGAAAGGTGGGGTTGATACATATAAAAAGCATCTAGTTATGAAGAGATATAGGCAAGAATTTGGTATTGATTATAAAGAGGTCTTTGCTCCAGTTGCAAGGCTCCTAAACTTGTGGTTGCCGTTGTAGTTCAAAAATTAAGGTTAATCTTTCAATTAGATATGAAATCAAATTTCTTATATGAAGAATTAGAAGAGCAGAAAAATATCGATCAACCTTGGGGTTATATTTAAGCAAGAGATAAGTATGAAGTGTATAAATTAAACAAGTCTCTCTATAGATTAAAGCAAGTTCCATGGCATGGTATAGTCTTATATAAGTTTATTTTTTGAATAAAGGATTTCAAAAGTGTCTTTATGAACATATAATTTTATGCAATTTGAAACTAGTGGAAAAATGATCATAGTTTGCTTATATATGAATGTCTTGATTTGTTCTGGCAATTATAAGGTGATAAATGAGTAGGTCAAGAATTACATGATTTCTGAGTTTGATATATTTGATTTTGTCTTAGTACATTACCTTTTGGGCATAGAAGTTGTTCAATTTGTTTTAGGCAATGTTATTTCTTAAAAAAGATATATGCAAGACATCTTAACTAAGATTTTGAAATGCAAGATAGCAATCCGGTTTAAACTCTTACTAAAATAAGTTTGAATCTTGTCAAAGATCTAAAAGGAATCAAGATTGACAGGATAACAAATTTTATGGTATTTGCAAAGAACCATAGATTATAGGATATTATATAGAAAAAAAAGAAAAAACCAGATTTGATTGGATTACATTTATCGATTATGCAGGAGATCAAGATGATAAGAATATTACTTTTGCCTGTGTTTATGTTGGAAGCAAGATTTATCTTATGGTCATTAGGGAAGCAACGTATTATTACTCTTTCAACTGTTGATGCTGAGTTTGTACCAACAAATGTTGGAATATAAACTTATTTAGATATCATGTATTAGGTCAAGAAAATGGACCACTTATATGAGTCCAAAGGCCAAATTGTAGAAGATATCTAAAGACATCTTTATATAGAAGAACCTATTAAAATATCTAGACACCTTGAAGAATTACCTCCCTAACTATCTAGAAATTTTGTAGAAATATCTTAAGTCTAGAAACATCTTAAAAAATTAGTGGTGGATATTAGTTGTATAGAAAGATTATTGAGTATTATAAATATAGATCCTCTCCCTTTTGTAATGATAAGTTAAGATAAGTTAAGTTGAGTATTAGCTACAAGTGAGAGTTCCTCTTCCATTAAGAGTAATTTTCCCACTTTAAGTTATTATGAAAGTTGTTATTGAGAAATTCAAATTCCTCTCCTAGTTTTAGTTGAGTGTCCATTTTAAATTTTCTTTATCAATTTTATTAGAAGCCTATCACCTTCCAACAATGATAATATAAGTAATTTGGTTGAGAAATATTTTTAAAGAGCTTCATTTTAATTAAGAGGGTTTTACTTCAATTAACTACAACAACATCTTAATTACCAAATTGTCTAAAAATTTAGTTTTATATGATAGGAACAAATACAATGATGTAAGATACCATTTCTTACATGACCTTATAAAAGAGAAGATAATTATTCTCATTAAGTATATAATACTAAGGACGAACGGGATGGACGAACAGGAAATTCATCCCGTTCGTCCATTTCATCTAACGGTTAATAATTCTTACCTGTGTCTTCCTATGTCACGCCAGTGACTTAACTACTCACATGCGTGACTCATATTCTATGTCCACGTTTTACTACTAACCAAGGATGATCCAAACTTTTCAAAAACAATTACTATTCTAATATATACTAACGGTTTATTGTGAATTATCATTATTAATTATTAATTATTAATTATTATTACTATATTATTAATTAATACATATATGTTAGTTATAACCGTGCATTATAAATTGTTAATTAATAATTAAGTATTATATAATAATGTTAATTAGATATATAAGTATATATATAATTAATAATTGCGAACTAATACATTAATTAATTAATATATGTCACGCCTGTGACTATTAAGTCACAGGCGTGAAATATACAATATTTTTTTTCATTTTTACCAAATCCATCCGGTTCATACATTTAATCTGACGACTCTAATTTTTGGTAAATAAAGTGGTCCTTCATTTCTCGATCTCTAATGTCTTCTACAACCTCCTTTTTTTTCTCCACCGTCACAGACCTCGCAATCTTCGTCTTATTTACAAAATCCCTAATTTTTCTGCTTTGTATTCCTGTTGGTTTAGATCTGATAAAAACCTTTTTCTTCTTAGACCTTCTCTCTCTTTTTCAGTGTCAGTCCTTCATTTCTTGATCTCTAATGTCTTCTACAACCTCCTTTTTTTTCTCCACCGTCACAGACCTCGCAATCTTCGTCTTATCTACAAAATCCCTAATTTTTTTTGCTCTGTATTCCTGTTGGTTTAGATCTGATAAAAACCTTTTTCTTCTCAGACCTTTTCTGTCTTTTTCAGTGTCGGTCCTTCATTTCTCAATCTTTAATGTCTTCTACAACCTCCTTTTTTTTCTCCACTGTCATAGACCTTGCAATCTTCGTCTTATTTACAAAATCCCTAATTTTCTGCTCTGTATTCCTGTTGGTTTAGGTCTGATAAAAACCTTTTTCTTTTCAGACCTTCTCTCTCTTTTTCAGTGTCGGTCCTTCATTTCTCAATCTCTAATGTCTTCTATAGCCTCTTTTTTTTTCTCCACCGTCATAGACCTCGCAATCTTCGTCTTATTTACAAAATCCCTAATTTTTTTTGCTCTGCATTCCTGTTGCTTTAGATCTGATAAAAACCTTTTTCTTCTTCTTTTTGATCTGTTCTCTCTTTTCAGTTTACTTTTTTTTGCATGCAACTGATTTGGATCTTTTTTTAATTTTATAGTTTCTTTCTCCAAGAAACAACCACCAATCTGTCTGGACAGGACCAAAACTTCCACGGTTCATGCCCTGAAGGGACTCAAATTCATCAGCAAAACTGATGGAGGAGCACGATGGCATGCTGTGGAGAAGCGGTTTGATGAAATTACTACTTCAAGCAATGGCTTGCTTCGTCGATGAAGTTTTTGTGAATGCATAGGTACACAAATTACAATATGAGCTTCCATCTGTTGAAGATCTTAGTTTTTATGTAAAGGTTTTAGCTTTTGGTTGATTTATTGTAAATTTGAATGTCGTTGTAATGCCAGGAATGAAGGAGTCCAAGGAGTTAGCTGGAGGGTTGTTTAACGTGCTTGCTAGAAAATGGAACATAATTGGCGATTTCATTTCTAACGAAGTGTTGAGGCTATTCTGGGAATAGATTTATGATCAGAGCTTCGATTCCAGGCTGCAGACTTTCTTTGAGACTTTGAATTTATATGAAAAATTCTTAGCTTTCATCAAAATTTAAGCTTAAATAAAAATTGCAGGGTTGATAAAGATGCTAATGGAAAACTTACTGAGGAGGAAGTCAAAGAGGTAAAGTCCTTCTAATTACTGCAGTAACTAAACCCTCAATCTAAAATTTCTCTATAGATCATAGAACAAGTTATCTCATAAATTACTTATTTTTATGGTTCGTTTGAGAAGATTATCACCCTTAGTGCTTCTACAAGCTTTCAACTATCCACAAGCAAGAGGAGGAATATGCGAAGCTGATCATGGAAGAGTTAGATCCAGAAGAACATGGATTCATCATGGTAAAAAGGCTAAAATAATTTTCAGAATTATCTTGGGGTGTATCCTGGTTTACCCTTTTTTTTATCCAGACCTTTTACTTATTTTTTTAATTAAAATTTTGCTTGATCCTGTGAGATAAACATATTGAAAACCTACAAATGCTTCTGTTGTAATAACCAAACTAGAGTGTAAGAGGAGATAGCAAAAATCTGAGCAAAATGGTAAGCCAGAAACTGAAGCCTACTGTGGATAAGAACCCAATAAGGAGATGGTGCAGAAGTACTAGGTACTTTTTATTGGACAATTGGTAGAGAGTTCAGGTAATGGCTCTATGGATTGGAGTTATAGCTGGTTTATTCACCCAGGCAATGATCTCTCTTTTTCAAGTCTCTAACCTAGCGTCTGTTGATACTTCTCTTCCCCTCCCTCTTTTGACCTCTCGCCTTATGTTCGTTCTGTTTTCTTCCTTTATGTTTTCCTTCTTTTTTCTTTCATTTCATCTTTAGATTCTAGTGTTTTCTCTAGGTTTCGTGTGTTATATGTATGTTCTCTTATGTGTTTTATTGTTTTATTGTTTACAGGCAAGTGATGATGTAAAGGAAATGCTGAAATTCAGAGAGAAGCTTCCTGCATTCAAATTGAAAATCAAGTTTTTGAAAGCTGTTTCAAAAAATCAGGTTTCCATCTCTTTGCTTACTTCAGCTTCTTTGATTCTTAGGTGTTAGCATTAGGAACTCGTCTCATCTTTTATTTTATTTGTCCATATATTGTTAATTTCACTAAGACCGGGTCAGGATTTTTTAGTCTAATTAAATATGTTTTTCACCTGCGTTATGAATTCAACAGATAGCACCTAACAGCACAGGTTTGCAGAATACTCCATTCTTACTTAGATATTCAAATTTATTCCAAATTATTTTTTTGGATAATTTTCTGATATGGGTGCTTTTCGCTGAGATTAATTTCAGGTTTATACTAGGAAGTATAGCAGACAAGGAATGTACAGAGTGTGGACCTTGATTATTTGTCTTGTAACTCTTTCTCAGTTGTAATTGCCATATCTTTTAATACACGTTGACTGGAATTTTACTGATAGCTCTATTAAAGGTGAGATCTTGAATGGGAAAAGAGAACAAATATGATGTTGATAAGTGTACCAAATCCTTGCCTTGATAACTGTATCAAATCCCTCGATGCCTTCATTCATTTAACAAACTTAATAAAATGAAATAATTGTCACCTACCAATCACGCATACCTTTATTCGTTTAAGGGAGTTAATGACATGAAATAATGAAATAGTTGGCACTGAAATGATGGAATGATGGCATATTTACTTCGGTAGCAGTTAAAAGATACAGAAGATTTAATGACATATTTACTTTGGTAGCAGGTGAAAGATACAGAAGATTTAAAAAGATATAGGAGTTTTAAGCAATCCAAAGAAGATATGATAACTTGATACAACGGCCTAGACAGAATATCATAATCTGTCGCAGTAGCCGATCGACTACATTTATTTGCACAGCAAGCGATGCACATCATATCTTCTCTCGTTATTTCCAAGAAATTAAATGACTAAAAAGACATGCAAAATGCCATCTAAAAAAGAAGAATGTGTTTAGTATGAGTCCAGATCCTCTGTGAAGAGTGCGGATCCTTTCTGTATTCATAAAGGTTATTTCCAAAATATTATATATAAATTTATATGGAGAAAACATGCCCCGCAGTTAAGATTATTCCCAAAATATTATATATAATTTAATTATAATATGTTATTATTAACAAAATTTAAAATTAAATTATAATACATTCACGCCCGTGCAGTTAATGCCTGAGCGTGCATTTATAAATTTAATAAAATAATGAATTAAATTTGAAATTAAATTATTAATTTAATAAAAATTAATTTATGTTATAATATAACATTAATTCACTCCGTCAAGGATGTCACGGTTGTGACTTAGACTTAGCATGTAACACCCGTTCAGATACTTCTTTTCTCTTTAAGTATTAAGTATATAATACTATATAATATATAACACCAGCGACGAATGACATGTACGAATACGAACCATTAATCCCATTCGTCAATTTCATGCGACGTTCTCATGGCTGTTAATTTTTTTAAGTATATATTAAGTATATATAAGCTTGAACGCAATTTTTTTGATTCTTTGTTTCGACTCTTTCTCTCCCTCTTGTCTCAAAGTTCTAGCCTTTAGCAATAACAAAATTACTAATTAGTCAATAACAAAATTATTAATTTGTCTTTATTAATTATAATATATTGAACACGTTTAAAAATATTATTACTTATTTAAAATATAATTACTTAATTCAATTGTTAGCTAAATTCAGTTTAATTGCTTATAATAATAGTGCCCATTAATTACGAAATTATTAACTATTTCATTAATTAAATTAAACTTAATAGGATGATTAATTAGATTAAAATTTACTTAGAACAGATTACATTAATATTAGTAAATTAATTATTGAAATTCTATTACTTATTATATAAATACAATGAAAAAAACTGATGTCATGGGTGTGACTAACATATCACGCTCGAAGAAGTGTCACGGGTGTGACTTAACAACTCACACCCGTGACACTTAACTTGTCATCAAATTAACCCTGTAGTTCTTTTGAATTAAAAAATGATTTAATTTAAAATTTTTAAAAACACATTCAGATGTGAATTCACGTTGGTGTATATTTCAAAATTTTGTTAACTTAATTCTACTCATTTCCTGCTAAATGACAAAATCTTATACATATCTTTCACTCTTCTATTCTTGAGTTTTTTTCGAGATACGATGGGCGATATTTTGAATTCATAGGTCGGCTATTTAAATTGACAATTTATTTGGTTGTTACAGATGAAATCTGTAAATAATTAATGTTACTTTAATAAACATTGAATATGTTTTACATTTTTACAAAGAAGCCTTACTTTTATTTAAACTCTGGTTGACAAGAATTACATTCCATTCTCATTTCATTTCCGGCTCCGTTCTCATCCTCTTGTTTTAGTTCTTCAAAATGAGTTATGCAAAAAATATATCTCAAGTTCAGAAAATTAAATCTGTTATTCGGTATGTTACAAAGAAAGCTCCCTTATCACAAAACCAGGTAAATCTTTCTCTTTCTCTGCTCTTTCGTATTTTTAAGCGGGAAGAAGCAAATTGATATAAATAAAATATTTACTTTACATAACATTATTTTTTACTTTACGACATAAAAAATTTTGTACCAAGAATTGTGTTGCAAGATTCTTGAGAGCTAACGATAACAACATTAAGTTAGCTGCAAAAAAATTAAAGGCTTGTTTTTCTTGGAGAGAGAGCATAATTATAGGTATTTTTATAATTTTCATGATCATTTTTATAGATGTTGCTTTCATTATTTTGTTTTCTAAATTTTTTTTGTTTTGAAATATAGAGAAATTAACAGCTAATGAATTTAGCGTTGAAATCGTAGAAGGACTTGCTTATTTAGCAGGTCACGATGAAAGTTGTAAACCTGTTTTGGTAATTTCCAAACTCTATCAATTATGTGTTTCGTTTCAATACTATTCATGTTTTGAATTTCTAAATTTCATTTTCACATTTACTGCTTCTAAATTTCTTATTAAGCTTCATTTTTCCTTTCATTTTCTTGGTTGAAGATGTTTCGCCTTAAACAAAATTATAGGAAGCTTCATTCACGAAAAATGTAAGTGAGCATTTGTAATTTTTTTATATTTCCCAATTTTTATGTCTCTTATTTGATAATTTCCGCGCGTTATCTTTTGGTTTGATTTTTATAGCTTCACATGCTTCATTGTGTTTACTTTAAAAGTTGTCATATCAACAATGCGCAAAAACTGCGAACAATTTGTCGTTATTTTTTATGCAAGTATGTTTACTGGTTAACAATAAAATTATAATAGCTATTTTATATAAAAAATTCCTTTAAACAACCTAATAATTTTGTTTATTTTTTTCAGGTTTTTACAAGTCTGTTGTGGTTTTCATGAATGTATTTTTATCGACATTGAAAATTATCGCGAACTATTATCCTTCCAGACTTTACAAGCTGTTTCTCGTTGACCCCCCATCTTTGTTTTCTTATCTATGGAAGGTGATATTCATACGTATTCCTCTTGTTTACATACGTATTCCTCTTATTTATATTCTTATTATTTTTCTAACGTCTCATATCCTATTAATGTATAATTCAAAATTTTATTTTTATTACAGGGTATCAAACCATTTGTTGAATTTACAACCGTCACGGATATCATATATTCACTGGATTTTGAAGAAGCATTAGAATTTCCCAGACATCTTTCCAGAAGATCAACTGTTGGAGATGAGTTACGCTCTTCAAGGTTTTCGTTATCAGTGTTGCAGTATTCTAACCCAAACAAACCATGGTATCTTAGTTTAACCGTGCCAGCTTCTGCAGCTACTCTCAATCCTTCTTTAACCTCCTCCTACATTAACTCGTTAAATGCCAGATCTCTTTCCTTTGGATCACCTTATGCAACAGCTACCAACAAAACTTTATTTCCATCTACTCCTATTCCACAACGCTTATCGAACCAATTAAATTTGCTCAACCACAAACCTCACAACCTTCTTTTTTCCGATCACCAATTATGTATTTGTTTTCCAAAACAACTGATAGATATTAGAAGTCATTTGTACCTTTCTTAAAATTTTATAGGATCCCTTATAATGAAATCATTTATAGGTCAATTATGCGACCTCCAATAGGTGGTCTGGTATCTATTGTACCACCTCATCTAAAGGGAAGTAACTTTTCTGTATTCAATCAATTTTAAGATAAGAATATTGTAAACCTTATTTTTATTATATATGATTGCGGCTTTTTCTTTATATGATGAAATGCGAATTTGGTTAAATCTTTCTGCCTCCTATAAGAACATGTGTTTATATTTACCTGATTTTAGATTAATAAAACAACAATTATTAAGTTTAAGGTAATGGAAAATTTTATATTTTATGAAATATCAATAACAACAATTAATTAAGATTTTCGTTTGAAACAAATAATTGCAGTGGTAAATAAATTAATATGTTTATTTTATATTAATCAGCGACAAATGCGTCCTTTCCCTTTTCATAATTTGCCATTTAATAAAGATCATCTTGATTTAGAATATATTCAGTTATTATTATTCGCAATTTATCATTTTTAAATTTATTATATTTTGATAGAAATATTAATTCTCATATATATTAAATATATTATAATTAAGTATTCAACCAATTATGTTATGATTAATAAGCTAATTAAAAACATTTTAATAAATTATGTTATTATTTAATAAAAATTGTTCGCTGATCATAATTGTTACATCACGAAGTCACAGGCGTGACTATTTATAGATTTATATACACTGAATATTGCAGTATCATAATTAATAATAATTAATGACACAGTAACATATATAAAAATGTTAATATTATCTATTTAATCGATTAATTATAATTGTAGACATCAATCAATTAATTATATATTAATTATTAATAATTATAACAGATTAGATGTTATAGTAATTTTATAAAATAGGTCTATTTTAATAAAACAATAAATTAATTATTTCATAGTTAGTATTAATTATATCAAAATTAGTTTATTGACTATGATAAATCATGCATTAAATTTATTGAATCATTATTTTTTTCTTTATACTTACCTAAGTAATCACTATCTTGATTGATTTAATCAGTTAATTAATTATGTATAAATTATAGTTAATAAAAAATGGATAGAAATTCTAAATTTACACCTATGAAGGTGAGCTAATATCTAAACATCATTTTTTAAAAAATTTAATATGATTGAATTAATATCTCAGTGTATTTTTTTTAAATTTTAATTGAATCATATTTTTAAAATATTTGAAAGGTTTATTTTAGGAAAGTGTCATGGGTATGACATCTTAGGTCTCACCCGTGACACTTAGGAAAGTGTCACGGTTGTGACATCAAAGGTCATGCCCGTGAGAAGTGTCACGGGTGTGACACCTTAGGTCACACCCATCACACCCATGACACTTTACAACTCCTTCCATTTTTTTCTTCTAATTAACTACATATGTTGATATAAACTATATAATAATTAATCATAACTAACAATAACATATATACTAAATATTAAAATTGACTACTTAATCAAGTAACTATAATTTAATAAATCAAATAATTTA
>JANQAP020000288.1:2390840-2401951 GCA_026874005.2 Erythroxylum coriaceum
ATTATAAGTAACGTAAACAAGGTCATTAAGTCTTTGATGTTCCAAACGATTTCGTTTCTTTGTATGAATACATTCAACAACACTCCAATTATGTTCACAACCTGATGCAGAAGCTGTTTGACTGAGTAACCTAATAGCGAGTTTTCTCAATATTGGGGCACTATCACCGATTAATCTCCACCACTCATCTGTATTTTAAATTAATAGTTATGATAAAATATATATTATTAATAAGTAAATAATGAATTAAAAATATAAAACTTACCTGGCTGCATTTTTTTCATCATAAGTTCTCTTTTTGCTGATGATCTAGCAAAACTCTCTAAACCTTTACGATACAATTAAATTTCATTTATCGCTTGTGATTGCTCTTCAATAGAGAAAATACTTGCATTCAATCAGATCAAACAAACCTCCCATAATATTAATTGTACGTGTTTCTCCACTATATAATCAATAAGGATTGAGAAAATAAGCTACTAAGTGGATCCTTTGAGTAAGATGCTTATCCCATCATCGATCAATAATATCTATATAAGGCTTGTACAATTTCTCCTTCCCTTAAAAAAAGATTTATGATTGTTTTGTGAGCTCTATACATACCATCATATATATACCCCAAAGATGGCTTCTCATCTGAGTCAAAAATCCTCAACAGCTTTATAAGCGGAGCCATAATCTTCCTAATGATAAAGCAGGCATCCCAAAATTTATTATCTAAGATAATAGCACAAACTTCTTTTCCTTTTTCACTCTTTGATAATTTATGACTTGAAAAGTGTTTACTTGTCACTAAATTTTAATGTAGTTGCTTATGTTCATAAAGACTTTTCAAAGTAATAAATGTAGTTGCAAATTTGGAAGCAGCTGGACGCACGATCTCAACCCAATCTTCTTGCTTTCTTAACCAAGACAAAAATGTGAGATGATTATATGCAAAATTATGATCTTAGATGTGCGTGAAGTAAGACTAGAAATATGATCCATACTACCAATATCTTCTAAAATAAGATTTATACAATTAGCAGCGCATGGAGACCAATAAATATGCCTATACTTTGATTATAATAAATACCTAGCTGATACATAATTAGTTGCATTATCTGTAACAAAATACACAACATTCTTAGGTCCAACCAACCCAACAACTTTAGAGAATAATTCAGATAAAACATTAGCACTTTTACTATGTTAGAAGCATCAACAGACTTGATAAAAGTTGTTCCAATATTACAATAAACCAAGAAATTAATAAAGGTTCTTTGTCTTTGATCAGTCCACCCATTTGCCATAATAGTGCATCATGTTGATTCCTAACTAGATTTATATATATCTACAATTAACTGACATTCCTTTTTTAAATCTTGAAGCTAGGTACACGTAACTCATAATAAGATGATACCTTAAATCTTGGACCTATTGTTATTGTAGTATCAATTACTTTTTGAAAATATGGTGAATTTAAAGCATTTAAAGGAATACATGAATGATAGAACCATTTAGCCCATGCTCTTTTACATCACAAAACAACATCCTTATCAACCATAAAACTTTTTAGAATAGGTTGAGAACTAGGAGTAGTTCTTGGAGAAAAATAAGAATCAATGTCAATAGTAGCTTTTCTTTTTCCTTTATCTAATACTTGTGGTGTTTCATCATCTCCAAAAAATATATCATGAGCCTCTTTATTTTTTTTTTCTTTTTTACTTATTGCTGCAAATATTTTCCAATCATGTCACGCACATCAAGTGGTACTTTTTTGCAAGAAGCAATATTACTCTTAATACCAGCAACATGTTCTTTCATTTTATAAATTCCTCTTCTTTTAAATATTCTACCACAAAAACATACAGTTATATTGGATATTCACTAGCAAAATGTTATTTCATTCTATAAATTCCTCCCCCTTTAAATATTCTACTGCAAAACATACAATTATATTGGATATTCCGTCAGATGTTTGAGAAGAAGAAAAATAATTCCATGCTGGATCAGACTTACCACGAGTAGATGATGCGATATGCATCGAATCTTTTTCTAATGATTATATATTCTTCATTATGATTTAACCTAAAAAGTATAAAAAAGAAGTAGGTATACTATGGTCAGGACAAAAGTCTCCTACTTAAAATAATTCTCGTCATCAACAGTCACAACTCACAAGCTTAAAATTGTTATTTATAAACCTTATCTCACTGACTAAGGTAAATTGTAAATATATAAAAGGATAGTCACAAGTATAAAATTATTGTTTAAGATACCATTTTAACATACAGAGGAATCCTTGAAAATAGGTCATCAGTTTAAATTCTAGATTTAACTAAATTCATGTATTGTTTAATATATTGTTTAACTCTCAAACAAATCTTAAAAGTATTGACAATTCAATCTAAATTGAATTAGATCTAAGGTTTGACAAATTTTCAATCTATACCACATATAGCTTTAGTTACAAAATTTCTCTTTATTTTTCTTTTACATAAAAGGTAACTACTACTTTAATAAGTTAGATAATACATAATTCTCACTCCTATTTTTGCAATTATGCTAATTTCAAGATCTTTCTTCTTCTAAGTATCATCTTCTAGGTAACCAAATTCTTTTTATTGAAAACTTATGCCGACAAGTGAGTTCATCATTTTGCTAAGAAATTATTAAAAAGGCATCTTTAAAGACCAACATAAATTAGTAATCATATACACGGTGAATGAAATCAATTCACATACATTGAAAAAAACTAACAGCAGGATGATGAATGAAATCAAATCACATACATACACAGAAGACCAAATACACTCAGTTTTTAAGCTTTGCTATATCAGTTACTTGCGCCACTTCAAAATTGTATCTTGCCAAAATATTTCCAAAATAGATACACAGATGACTGTTATCTTGCCAAAATATTGTAAGTGTAGTTTTCATTCAAAATTGTATATATAACACAACGTTAAAGAAGACTAATTAACCAATAACTATGAATAAAGTAGAGATCTTCTATAGGTGGTACATATCATTATCTCTTAAACATATCAAAAACTTAAGTAACATAGTTTCACTCCAAAACAAATTATGTATTTCATTATCTCTTAACATATCTGAAATTTAAATAACACAGTCCAGAAATTATATTTCACTCTAAAACAAATTCTGTATTTCACTCCAAAGCAAACTCTTAGATTTAAGTTTAAGCCACAGTGTTGAGGCGACTTTTTGTAACATTTAATCAGCATCTCAAACAGAGAGAGGGATAGTGAGGCACGGTATGAATTGTGAGAAAATTCTGCCCATCTCTGCGTGAAGTATATTAAGTCATCACAGAGACAATTATAGCATTCAGAGAATAATCTCAATCCTTGCTCATTCCAAATGGGACAAAGGGTTGTTTTAATTAGGGAGTTGGATCTTCATGGAATTAATCACATGCTAGTTCCAGAACTCATTTCATGGATTTCAAGACTCATTTGGCTGAGTTCCAGAAGAAATCATAAGGATTGCAGAAGCCAAATTCATCAAATCCGTTTTAGGAACAACTTATTTAGACTTCACTTATAGTGACCAAAGGTGTGGAGTTTGTCTAATTCCTTCTCGCTCTCTGACTCACCCGACCCACACTACCCAGAAATACCTAAATAACAAAACCAAAGATACAAAAAAGAATAGCAATATCCTTAAAAGAAATCAAAGGTAAAACTAAACGTAGATAAGAAATTTACCTATGGAAGATGGAGGCGATGAGATCTGCGAAGAAGACAACAAACAGAAGAGAGTAGCGACGAGTAGAGAGAGTCTCATTTTTTAATAATATGGAGAAGATGATATATGGCCAGAAATGGAAGATGACGGCGAGATCTGGCGAAGATGAAAAAAAGAAAGCTGATTTTGCTGCGATGAAATTTGGGAAGAGAGAAGATAGTGGGGTTAACGAGAGTTCTTGTGAAACTGAATCTGATGTTTTACGTTATTATCCGTCTATCGATTAAACAATGCATTGAAAAATTGACCAGTTTTTATACACAGGAGTTATTAATTGGAACTGAACCTGACAACTGGCCGGTTCAGACTATTTCTAGTCGAATCGACTGATTTGGTCCAGTTTTTAAAACCTTAGGTAAACGTCATCTTGGGTGAGGGTGTTGAATGAAGTGATTGAAGCCGGTTCTCGTGAATCAAGAGTTTTACTCAAAGCTCAACAAAAGATATAGTGGATTCTCAGTGTTCTATAACAGTAATAAAGGATTCATATTTGATTGGGAATCTGTTGAGCATGAAAAGAACATGGTCGTGTACGGGAATATGGTCTCTAGTACCGACGAACTCGTCATCTATTATAGAGACGAGAGTCAAAAAGTCAGTAATAGTGGCTGCCCTTTGCTTGAGGGTGTGCAGTTTCCAGCGAAGGAGTGAGCGTTGAGAAAAGGAACGTCAAATGAATTGACATTCAAGGGTAACCCACAAATCACGAGCAATAGAATAACCAAGGGCTAGGTGAGCCATAGAGCTAATGAGAGATGTGGTGAGAAAAGAAATATACCAGTCAGTCAGACCATTGCCACTTGAGATACTCAGAGGAGGAAGAATGTGAGGTGGAGACTTTGACTGTTGGTGGTGAAAGTGACCCGTCAAGATAACCATAGAACTCAGATGCTTTCAAAACAACTTTGACTTAATTTTTGCAAAATAAAGTAATGGTTTTGTAAGAAAATTTGTGATTTCATGAAATGATAAAATTGGAGAACTAATTCCTGCCATGGTCGAGTCTAAAGATGAAGGTTGTTGTTGAATTTATGAACTCAGTACTTATGTTTGATGTAATGATGGATTTGTCAACACTTTCTAACATATATTAAACAATAATATATGTTAGAATAGGCAAATAAAATAAATGCGGAAGAAAACAAAACTACCTCCTGCCATTGTTGTTTATTCTTGAAGAGCTTTTTAGGAATTCTTCTAAGCTCTCAATTTCCAAATATGATGGCGTATGTTAACAAAAGAGAACAGAAGCTTAGGGACCCAAAATCAGAGAAAAAACCTATATGAATGTCCTTTCATCAAGCATAATAAAAGTTACCATGAAACTAGGAATTGAATACCCACTAAATGCATAACGTTTGGACCATTACTATAGCAAGAATTTGAAAGGTTCTCACATTCTCCCACTTAGTCCATACGTTTAACTTGGTATCACATCCTAATCCAATCCAAGTATAATATATGAATCATGGAGATAGGTCATCTAATAGTTGAGTATTATCTTCCATGTATTACGGTATACTATACTTGTATCAACTAAATGTGGTAACATTACTTAATGAATAACCCTCTGTTTATTCCAGGTCCAAAATAATCAATTTTCTCAAAATTCAATAATGTGCACTATAATATGAGAAAATATTATAAGAGTTTCGTGAAAAGAACATTGTCTATACAATGAAAACAATATAATGGAACTCAATCCCATTGTAA
This sequence comes from Erythroxylum coriaceum, assembly GCA_026874005.2. Taxonomy (NCBI): domain Eukaryota; kingdom Viridiplantae; phylum Streptophyta; class Magnoliopsida; order Malpighiales; family Erythroxylaceae; genus Erythroxylum; species Erythroxylum coriaceum. The sequence goes on from JANQAP020000288.1 coordinate 2,396,307, forward strand.
CAACATGATCCTTGAACTTCACCAGTGGCATGCCTTTTGTTAAAGGATCAACTATCATCAATTTAATGCTAACGTGTTCACTGACCACTTTCTTATCCTTAACACATTCCTTTATAGATAAAAACTTGATGTCGATATGTTTACTTTGACTACCACTCTTATTGCTTTTAGCTAGAAAAACAACAGCTGAATTGTCACAATATATCCTCAATGGCCTAGAAATGGAATCTACAAGTCTAAGCCCATATATGAAACTCTTTAGCCATACACCATGTGACGTAGCCTCAAACCAAGAAACAAACTCAACCTCTATGGTGGAAGTAGCAGTCTCTATGGTGGAAGTAGCAGTCAAAGATTGCTTGGCATCCTCCAAGATATGGCTCCATTGGCAAACATAAAGATATAACCTGATGTTGATTTCTGTGAATCAACACACCCAGCAAAATTTAAATCTGAGTACCCTGTTACCTCCAGATTATCAATGCGTCTGTACATAAGCATGTAATCTTTGGTCCCTTGAAGGTACCTTAATACTTTCTTTACAACTCTCCAGTGATCTAATCCTAGGTTACTCTGATATCTACCTAACATTCCAACAATATATTCAATGTCAGGTTTTGTATAAACTTGATCATACATCAAGCTTCTAACTGCGGTAACATATGAAATGTTTTTTATTTGTTCCCTTTCAAAATCATTTTTAGAGCATTGGTCCAAATTGAACCTATCCCCTTTCATAATGGGTGCTACACTAGGTAAACAATCTTTTATCCAAAATCTCTTTAAAACTTTATTAATATAGGTTGCTTGAGACAAACCCAAAACACCACAGAATCTGTCTCGATATATCTTAATGCCAATGACATAAGACACATCACCCATATCTTTTATTTCAAAATTTTTAGAGAGAAATTATTTCATATCATATAACAAACTCCTATCATTGGTTGCAAGTAATATGTCATCCATATATAATACAAGAAAACAAATTTTACTCCCACTAACCTTCTAGTATATACATTGATCCATGACATTTTCTTCAAAACCAAATGGTGAAATAATATCCTGGAATTTCAAATACCACTAGCGGGATGCTTGTTTCAATCCATATATGGATCTCTTAAGCTTGCAATCCAAATGCTCACCATTAGTAGAGGAAAATCCTTCTAGTTGTTTCATGTAAACCTCTTCCTTTAGGTCACCATTTAAAAAAGTTGTTTTCACATCCATTTAATGCAATTCTAAATCAAAGTGAGCAACTAATGCTAAAATTATATGAAGTGAATCCTTTTTAGACACAGGAGAAAATGTATCTGTGTAATTAATTCCATCCTTTTGAATGAATCCTTTAGCAATGAGTCTTGCCTTATATCTCTCAATGTTTCCTAATGAGTCTTTCTTTGTCTTAAATACCCATTTGCAGCCTATGGGTTTTGCTCCTTTTGGCAACTCAACAAGATCCTAAACATCGACATTTTTCAAAGAATTCTTTTCTTCCTTTATAGCATTATACCATAAATTTGATTCATTACAACTCATAGCTTGTGAAAAGGTTTCAGGATCATTTTCAGCTCCTACATTGTAATCAGATTCTTGCAGATATACAACATAATCATTAGTAATAACTGATTTTCTTATTCTAGTAGATCTTCTTAATGTTACACCAAACACGTATACATTGCAAACTTATAATATGTTATTCTTAGAGTCTGTTGTTCAACTTTTGCTGAATATTGTCCAGTAATTCTTAAATAACTGGATCTACTAGATTATCAGCAACTTATGGAATTTCTTAATTTTCATTTATGTTTATAGTAGGCTGTTGAATTTCAACAGTTGGGTGAACAACGTCTATTTGAACTTGAGGAACGTTGTGAATGACAATCACTATTTGAGGTGGAAGGTTGAGTATCCATATGATCATTATAAGAGACTGCATCTTGAAATTGATCTCTCCCACTAATCAAGTCATTCTCAATAAATTTTGCATTAAACTTAATTCCACAATTTTAGTGTGATGTGATGGAGAATATAACCTATATCCCTTAGACCGTTCGGTATATCCAATGAAATACTCACTTATGGTCCTTGGGTCTAATTTCTTCTCTTGTGGATTATAAATTCTTACTTCAGACGAACATCCCCAAACTATGTTGCAAACTCAATTTTCAACCTTTAAATAACTCAAAAGGCATCTTTGGAACAACTTTAGTTAGAACCCAATTTAATATATACAGTACCATCTTAAGAGCTTCAGTCCACAAGGACTTGGGAAGTTTAGAGCTACTTAACATGCTTCGTACCATGTCCAACAATATTCAGTTTCTTCTTTCTATCACACCATTCTGGCCTGGAGATCCAGGCATAGTGTATTAGGCTACTATCCCATTTTCTTGAAGATACCTCGCAAATGAACCAGGTGCTTGTCTACCTTCAATATATCTACCATAATATTCCCCACCTCTTTCAGATCTCACAATCTTAATTTGCTTACCGTATTATTTCTCTATTTCTACTTTGAACATTTTAAAAGCATCTAGTGCTTCATTCTTGTTACGAAGCAAGTAGAGATACATATATCGTGAACAATCATCTATAAATGAGATGAAGTATTTATAACCATATGAGTCCATATTTGGACTACAAATATCCATATATATGATTTCTAATATGTCTGAACTTCTCTTGGCACCTTTCTTTGATATGTTAGTCTGCTTTCCCTTTATACAATCCACATAAATATCAAAATCAGCAAAATCTAAAGTACTAAGTACTTCGTCAGTCACTAATCTTTTAATCCTTTTTATGGAGATATGTCCTAATCTCCAATGACATAACATAGATGAATTTTCATTCATGACACAACGTTTTGTTCTAGCATGAACATGTGTTGCATTGTAACAGGTATTATCTTGTAAATTAAAAAGTAAAATACCATCACTTAATGTACCATTCCCAACAAATTCAGATTTATAATGTAACTTTAAAGATTTGTCTGAAAAATGAAAGAAATATCCAAATGGTACAAGTCTTGAAACTGAAATCAATATCCTAGAGAAATTTGGAATATGAAATGTCTTTTCTAGTTTTAAAATAAAACTAGTACATAAAATTAAATTGCAATCCCTAACAGCCTCCACACATGAACTTATCTTGTTTCTGGATAAAATATACTGCTCACTTCCCACTGGCTTCCTTGGGTTTTGCAAATCCAACAACACATTTGTAATATAGATTGTACAACTAGAATCAATCCACCATGTGTCATGACAAACTTCAGCCTTATTAGATTCAAAACAAACTAATGAGATTAGATTACCTTTCTTTTCAAACCATTCCTTACGTTTGACACAATCCTTCTTCATATGTCCTTTCTTCTTACAAAAGAAGCACTTGAATTCCTTTTTAATGTCAATTTGGATAGGTATTTGACCTTTTCCCTTTGAGTTGGCTTGATTTTTCTTCTTGCCTTGAACAACCATGTATGCACTCTACGAACTCTCTCCCTGTTCCATCGATAATCTCCCTTCCTCTTGGACACACATGGTCATTAATTCATTTATTGACCACTTATCCTTATGTGTATTATAAGAGATTTTAAAGAGTCCGTATGGTGGTGGAAGGGTGCTCAAAATGTAATGCACGAGGAAAGAATAAGACATCTCAACCTCTAGTTTCTTTAACTGAGCCACAATGTCCCTCTTCTTCATGATATGCTCATGCACACCTTAGACATCGATGAGTCTTGTAGATGAAAACTTCATAATTAGGGTGCTTGCAAATGCTTTGTCTGAAGTTTCGAACTGCTCATCAACAGTCTTCAGTAGAGCACGAACATTGTCATCTTGTTCTACGAAACCACAAATGCCAACATAAATTTTTGTTTTAATGAACATCACACTTAAGAGATTAGATCGCTCCCAACGTTCATAAAGCGTAATTTCAGCTATAGTGCCGACCTCTGTTACCTTAGATGGTTTGTCTTTCCGGATAGCATAATCAATGTCCATCTACCCCAGATGAAAAAGAATTATCTCCTTCCAAATCTTATAGTTTTCACCTCTTAGTTCAGGAATTTTACAACTTGTATCAGAGAAACTAACAGTTTGAATAGCTGCATAAATTAAACATACATGCTACTTATCAATAAATTGAGGCTAACAAACTATATATGTGTATTACCAATGTAAAACATATCTTAAATGACATAAAAATTGCCTGTGGGCTAAATTTTTAATTCAAATAGATTTGAGTTAAACTACGTGATAAAACTATCAAATTAGACGCCAATTTCTAATAACTGTGGGTAAATTAGAAAAATAATTTAATATTTCATCCTAATTAATTACTCAAATATAATAAAAATTCTTGTAGGATAAAATTTATTATACTAAAATAATTAATTACAATTAAAAGTCTCTAAACTTTATGTGATTAATTACATAAATATATAATTAGGGTTGTTGTGGTTAAGCCCTAATAATTAATCACTAAAAACTTTTTATTCGTGATGTTATTTACAAGGCAAAATATAGATATAATAGCCACAAATAATCTGTTGCATGATTAACAATTATTCAAATATAATATTAACATATAATATATATATAGACATAAGCCATCAATTTAGATGGCTAAGGCTCACCATGCCCTCCCATTCGAACCACAACATATTTTGTTTTTATTAAAACAAAATGCACAGTATAGTTAAAAACATATTTGATTATTAACAAAAACGCCAGTCCAGTATCTAATTTTGATTTCAAAATACTTCTAAAACACTTAGTTGAAGATTTCTACTTTTAATCTAAAGGAAAACATCCAAAAACAACTCTAAATCGAAAGTTTTCAAATCTGAAAATTTTTCCAGAATTTTGAAATTCTCCAAAAACTTCAACAAAACAAAGGCTAAACTTGCTCTGATATCAAATGTTAGCACTTTCTGACATATATTCAACAATAATATACAATAGAATAGGCAAATAAAATAAATGCGGAAGAAAACAAAATTACCTCTTGTCATTATTGTTTGTTCTTAAAGAGCTGCGTTTTTAGAATTCTTCTAAGCTCTCAATTCCCAAATACAATAGTGTATGTTAACAAAAGAGAACAGAAGCTTAGGAATCCAAAATCATTGAAAAAATCTATATGAATGTGCTTCCATCAAGTACAATAAAAGTTACCATAAAATCAGGAATTGAATACCCATTAAATGCATAACGTTTGGAACATTACTATAGCAAGAATATGAAAGGTTCTCAGGATTGGGATTGTAATCTGTAGTTTTGAAGAAATACGACATGTGTTATCAATATGCATGTTTTTCATGATCATACAATACAGGATTTTCTATTGATTCAGTCACGTACAAGAGGCAGCTTTATTACTGTACTATGAGTACTGCATAAAAATAATGACGTCTTGATGATAGTTCAGCCGGAGTGAGATCGTCTGTTCCACTAACCCTGTGCCTATTCTGTGCCACAACTAATACGTCGACGTTTTAATTAAAAAGAACCATTCACCTTCGCGCCGAGCCGCAACAAACTCCTTCTCTTCTTTTCAATTGGCTTCGTAGTATAAATTTTAATAAACATTAATTTATGATTATAATGATATTATTCTTATGAATTCTATTATTCTTA
>JANQAP020000288.1:2428021-2438990 GCA_026874005.2 Erythroxylum coriaceum
TACATCTAAACATGTACAAGATAAATAATGCCTTTAAATAATTTGTCACTAAACTACAACCAAAGCGATTGGCTGTAAGGCATAAACCAATAGAACTATCGCTAAAAAAATATAGTAAAGTACTTATGACAAAGCAATAGGTTATAAGTACACATCATTTGGCGATTTTGAGCATCCTATTGTGATGTGTTCCTTTTAATTTGATTCATATATTTATGTAGACCTCATATAAATATATAAATGAGATTTAATAGAATATGGTTAAAACTGATTAATTGAAACAGATGATCTAATCCTTAAATTAAGTGAGAATAAACAATTGCAATAAGATTTCTTGTCTTTTAATATTTTAAGAAATTTCCAAGTTCTAATTAAACGGGGGAAGATTTATTACCTTCGCTAATTTTGAGGGCATCCATTGGTATATATATACATATATGCCCACTACACAAATCATTACGATAGATCTTAGCCAACAATATTTTCTTCAATAGCTTTTGCCTTTTCCATCAAATCACTTTCTCTTATTCCATATCTTGTGCACTTTCATTTATAAGGTAGAGTCGGCATCAGAATTCTCTTGACAAGTCACCTCTCATCATTTCTCCTTAGTCACTTTTTCTTCAAATCATACGACTTTGGATATTTTTGAGAGATGCATTAGCTACTATTTGTTACTTCTTCTTATTCTCTTTATAAGATTAATCCTTACGTCTTTTCTTCAAAAAAATAAAAAGAATTTAAACAACTGTTTAAAAATTCAATCAATTCGATTGATTCAATATTAAAAATTTTAATCCGTTTAACTTTTCAGTTCAATTTTTAACTTTTTAGTTCGATTTATTTTAATAACTATTGTCATAAAAACTAATTATTTTATTAATTAATAGGTCAATTTTATTGATTAATAAATTCTTATAAATCAAAATAAATCAATTAATTACCATTTAATAATCTCTTTTTTCAATTAAACTTTAATTTTTCGATAATTAAGGGCGATGTCTTTCAATTATATTTTGAATTCTTTAATTTTATCCAATCTCTAGCCAATTTTATGACAATATAATACTAGTTGAACCTTTTAAACTTTAAACATCTTATTTTATCGGTTTAACTTCTGGTCTAATTTTTAAAGCATTAAGTTTAAGTCTTACAAGCGTCATTAACAACATAAGTTTTGACTTGGGATTGAAAGAAAAGAAATTAAAAAACAATGTTCCAAGAATGCAAACACTTTCACATATGATTACGGAATTTTAAAAAATTATTACAAAGAATGTGGTATTACAATATTCGTTTCGTGAGACCTCAAGTGGCATAATAATCAATCAATTAAATCATAATGTGCGATATGTGACTTTTTAATTTTATTCTTGTACTTTAAGTGATTTTGTTAATTGTTACTTGAGTGATTTATTAATTTGATGCTATGAACTAGTAAGAATTACTCTTAGTGCATTAAAAAATAAAAAGGACTTTTATCTTAATAAATATTAAGATATTCTTACTTCTCTAGCTGCCATTCATTTTGCTTGCTTTAATTTGGTGCAACAAAGTGTAAATATGATATAATCTTTTTTCAATTGGTAAAATTCGCATTCATCCGCATAAATTATTTAATAAATTAATAACTAAAAATTAAATAACAAAATCAATTTAACTAATATTTATTATTTAAATCCATTTTCGATTAACTACTATTCAACCTTTAAATTATAACTACTATTCATTTTCGGTTCAGTAGAAGACATTATAGTAAAAAAGGAAGAGGCACTTCCATGCATTTAATTGCCTATAGAGACTTGACCATAACTGCTCTAACATTAGACAAAAGGAATCTTCCAAGTTGTGGTATTTATTATTCAGTGGCCGTTGATTTCTCATTCCCCTCTTGCAATAATGATAATATATCAAACCATTAGAACACTGATAACCCGTACTTTTACCTATTAGCAGGCTATATCCTTTTCTAGGAATCGATACTCCTTACTTTCTCAGTAGCATGAAAGAAAAAATGGCTTCAATTGGCTTAGTGGTTCAGTAATTAATAAGAAACATTACCAGCTTTGGCTCACATTTGCAAATGGGTTTACTGAAAACAATATCTCTATTTTATAAAGACAAGGTTATATATTATCAGACCTTTTCAATGTGGGACTCAGATTAAGTGTAATGACGATGATTACCAGCTTTGTTTTTGTAAAAATTGAAACCCTAATAAAATCTTCACAATTTGTACTAAAGTTTGATTTGATTTGAATTTATTAATTTATTTCATAATTTATGCTGAAAATAAATATTTATTCCATGCTCGTTACAAGATAACGAATCTGAATTCTTCAATTATATTAAGAAAGGCTCCAGCAAGTTTTAATATCTTATCACTAAATTAGACAAAAATAGTGTTACTTTGAATCACGGGAGAAAAGCCAGAGTCACCCCACACTTTTCCCTTGATGACTTCTTGACTTCTTGGTTAACACGCAATTGTTTACTTAATTTCTTTCTTAATCTTGCTTTGCATTTTACTTGTGAAACGTGAAACCAATATTATACATATCCTTTTAATATAAATTCTTATAGCAACCTTTTCATGGTGGTTGGAAGAAATTCTGTAAAATTCTTGAGTGGAGTCGTATAAATTTCTTTAAAGTAAAGTACTTGAACTTTTGGGTTTTAAGAATTTGTATTTTATCATTTTATTATTTGAATTGAATTCGTTATTTAAAATAAATCTGTTGAATAATTAAGTAGTTTATTTAAAATTAATTTTTTGTTGGAATGATTAAGTGAATATAACGAAATCACAATTCAATTAAAATTAAAAGAAATACTATTATGAATAAAAAAGAATAATTACAAAAGAAGTAATCTGTAATACTTAGAACATAACATTAGGAAGGTGAGAGAAGTTCTAGCTTCTCTTTACAATAGAATTCATGTACGAGTGGTTCTTAACTTAGGGTCTGCTTGGTTGGAGGTTTAGTAATGGAATGGAATGGAACGTAATACATTTTTATCGTTTGATTGAAGGCTTCATAATAAAATGGAACAAAATGAGATGGAAGCGGAAGATTTCATGTTACGTTCCATTCCATCCTAAACAGTGAAAATAAGAAACCTCCTATTTTGGTGTTTAGGATAGAACGTAAATTAATAAATACATACTACCTAATATACCCTCGATAATTTTTCTTAATACCAATTATTTCTTCTAACCCTAACCCCCTTTTGTATATAATTAATAATATTTTTATACTATTTCTCCTTACCCTAATAATAATATTTTTATATTATTAATAAAAATTGAATATAATTAATAATAAAATTTTTATTAACGAAAATAGAAAATATATAAAAATTATTCTTTAATTGTTTGTATATATTTCTATATAAATAAAAATATAAATAAATAATTTTTAAATATAAATCACAGATAATAATAAAATTTATAAAATAATTAATAATAATATTTTTAAATAATTAATAATAAATTGTATATAATTAATAATAAAATAATAAAAACTTTTATTAAAATTTTTATTATTTTAAAATAAAAATATATAATGACTTTTTAATTAGACATGATTTCTGTTTTAAAATCATAGCGTTAAACCTTTTGCAACAACCATTTTAATATTAGGGGTATAATAGTCATTTATTATACATCACATTTTATTTCATCCATCTTTCAAATAATGTTTCATTACGTTACATTATAAAACCTTTCATCCCTCCCAAACAACTTTTCACATATTACATTCCATTCCATTATAAATCGTTTCCTTCCGTTCCATTCTGTTCCGTTTCATTCCATTAATTAACATCTAGCCAAACAGGCCCTTAAGTTTACGGTGATCTATCTCTCACTCAACCTCCACAATTGTTGCTGCTAAAATTGATAACCACATCTTCTTCTTCTTGCTCTTTCTCCAACCTCCCTTTCTCCCTTACCCTTCTAGTCATTGCTTAAGGGATTTTTAAACCATCAACTAATTATTCATATTCTTCTTTTCCAATCTACCTCTTTTTTCACAAACACTTCTATGCCAAAAACTTATATAACTCTTGTGTGTTTCCTTGTTTAGACTACATGGAAGACTTTCCACCATTACCCTCATCATAAAACCAAGCCTCAAACCCTAAAAACCCATCTCCTTAACTAAGTTCAGCTCTCACTAATACCACCGATCCTCTTCTAAGTTGGTGCCAAGTAGTAACAGAGTGATAGAAGCACTTTGGAATTCCTCCGACCCCTAAACATCAATAGAAGGGCATTGGTAACCCTTGACCTTCAAATTATGAAAGAAGGTATCAAGTGCTAGAAATATACTCTTGTTAGCCAAAAGGCCCCCCTTACATCCATAAAAATTGGGAACAATGAAAAATAATGGATTAAGAGAAGTTATACTCACAGAGGAAAATATCATACTCTTCAAATCTGAAAAGGTCAATTAAGCTAAAGAAATTTTAGGAATAGGCCCTTGGCATGTCCAGGCTAACCCCCTTTTCTTATAGTTTTGGTCTCAAGGAATATGTTTAGAAAACTTCAAGTTCTCTAATGTACCTATTTGGATTAATTTGAATATAGTCCCCTTAAAATATTGATCAATTAAGGGACTTAGCATGTGAGCCAGTTTTATAAGGAAACTAATTAGCGTATACACCAACACAGCTCGAAATTATGTTTGAAGATGTGGTAAGGGTAGACTACAACTAGAAGCCTACACTCAAGGAACAAGATAAGCAATGGAGACCTACAATGAAAAATTTTCTAGATAAGACTATTCAGAAGTCATGGGGTTCGATAAGCTCCCTCATTTGGCCCTCCTAGAGGTAACTACTAGAATATGGAAGAAGATCAGGGCCTTGGGGCAAGAGAGAATAGTATTTTTAATAATAAGGAGCTACAAGAAGCAAGTACTAATGAGCTAACTTTGGAAAGCTCTAGAAAAGACAACATAGAAACAAAAAATGAAGTTGAAGTTGTGTTAACTATGGGAAATAATGAGGTGGAAACAAACATAGGTAACCCTTCAAACACCTCAGAGTGTCCCCTACACTAACAAGATGATTTCAAGCTAGTCAATGGAAGAAAATCTAGAAGGAAGAATAGGCCCAAGGGCCCTAAATACTCCTATCAAGCATATTAATAGTATCCTAGAATATTATAGGGATAAATAACCCCTCTTAATAGCAAATGCTAAATGCTTTTTCTTGGAGAAATAAACCAGCTTTGTTTGGTATTCTACAAACCAAGCTAAGCCTTAATAGGTTCATTAATGGTAGTGTTTGGGGAGAGTAATGGCAAATTATCTTTACCACTAACACCATCATTATGGAAGGATAATAGTTGCTTTTGAAAGTGGATTAGTTAGAGTTCAAAACTCCAAACAACTGACCAATTGATGCATTTAGATGTATACTACATCCAAAACACCAATATTACAGTCACTTTTGTGTATGGCGTAAACGTAAGTTTCCAAAGAAGAGCACTTTGGAGTAAATTGAAGGAGTGTAAGCCTCTAGTCCAAGGGACCCTGGCTAATAATAGGTGATTTTAATAGCACACTCTAATTTTTTAGGCAGATAGGAATGTTAGCTTGAGGAACTTCTCCACTGATTTTTAAGAGTGTGTGAAAAGCTTAAAGGTCACCGATCTAAAGTTAGAAACGCTAATCTATACATAGAGCAATAAATAGAGTAAATCATGGCATATCAGGAAAAGGCCAGATAGAGCATCGGTAAATGGAGAATAACTTAATCTCTTCCTAAAGAGCAAAGAAAGAGCCCTAGACCTAAAAAAAATTTCTGATTATACCCCCTATTGGTTCATAATCTATTTCAATCTTGCAAAAAATAGTTCTTGTTCCATTTTAACAATTACCTGGTATAAGTGGAAGGATATGAGGAGGTCATTAAAAAGGGCCTTAGTAGGTAGTAAAGAATTCCTTTGTGTTAAGAAATTGAAGGCTATTAAGGAGGAACTCAAATTGTTGAAGTCTAAAACTGGGGGAAACAATATATTAGAAGCAGTGAGAAAGGCTAAAGACTCATAAGACAAGGTGCAAATGTAGCGCAGAATTTAACCTGGTATGGAAAATCTTCTTATAGAAGAAGAATTAACTCTCGATGTATATGTCAAATCTCTATCTTATCATAACTCCCTAATCCAACAAAAGGTCTTGAGTTTAATAGCTATATAAGGGGGATAATAACACTAAATTCTTCTTCAATTCAATCCTGGACAGGAAGAACACTAATAAGATTGTCTCTCTTACTAATTAGGAGGGTCCACTCAAGATGATCTCAAGAAAGAGCTCTACTTTACTTTGAAAACTTTATTGGCACTCATGCCACCATCTTTAATGATACTTACTAGTAACATGATGACCATAAAAAGATAATGATATCTCTGTGAGTATTAGGAATAACTTTTGTTTTGCAAGGATCTTCATTCCTTGTTTAGATATATGTGAAATTTCTTGATGTCATAAAATTAAAGATTTTTTTCTTGGACTACTCAAAATGATAAATGCTTCTGCTTATAATAATATTTCTCCATTTAACCGAAATAACTTTGCATCTATCTTTTTTCCATTTTAAAGCACAAACGCACCTCAAATTATCTTTGAAATCTTGTTAGTAATTTTTATTTTGCACCTAAGATTATTTAGTTGTTATAAGAACAACAAAAAATTTTAAGCCCTCCACATATTATATCTCCTAAAAAGTACAAATTATACCATCATACAAATTCAATTTGATGGTTCCAATACTAATAACCTTTAGATGATAATCATCATAATTATACACAAATCCTCCTAAAATATGTTCATAATCATAGAATCATTTCATTCTATAGATCATGCAAAAAGTAATTCTTGAATCAAAGGGCCATCATCAATTAGTAACTTTCTAATTTTAATTGTCATTGCTACTTCACAATACAAAATAATACTTTCATTTGAAGTACTTGTAAAATTTCCTTGAAGAATATAATTTTTCTTGTTTACATGTCAAGGATCCTTTTTCAAGTGAGCTTTCTTGACACACTTATAACATTTTCAATTCTTTTTACTTATTGGTTTTGATCTTCCATGATTTTGATTTTTTCTTAGATCATGTTTCATTGATCTCCCTTGTGTCATCTTTAAGGTTTTGACTTTTTGTGAACCAGAGTGCATGTCTTCTTTATTCTTACACCAACTTTTTTCTTCCATAACTGTAATTGTAACACCATAAAAGACTAATTAAGTAGTCTATAAGAAAATTATTGGTTAAGTTAATAATGAGTTAATCATATCAATCAAGTAGACTTTGAAGTAGAATCTGGGCATGTTCATGAAACTGTATTTTATAAATATCTTTCATCTTCAATTTGGTTGTCATTACTTCTATTTCGAACTACTTTGAGATAAAAGAAATAACTCCCATTATTTCATGTAACCAATAATTATATACATGAATAGTATCCATTATCATTAAAGAGTGAATAATATCAAACTTATTTTTTGATGTAGAAGATCTATGTGAGCTAAGAGAATAGAGCAGTCAAGTTATTAATCTGCCCTTAGTTACCGAAGTGAATTCTTGCTTCCAAAGAGTATAAAGTTTCTTCTTAAGAAAAATTTTATTACGAAGTGACTTGACTTCGTAGAACTTTGTGAAATGATATCATATCTCTTTTGTTGTGTTTCTTCTCCTCTACACTTCACAAAACTTCATCAGCTAAAGCAATATGAAGATTTGTAATAACATTCCTATTCATTTCATTACATTTGACGTTATATGGGAAGTTTGTCAACCTTTTACTAATAACTGTAAAAAAATTATTTTTTATAAAGATATCTTTCATCTTTAACTTTCACAATGATAAATTATTCTCGTTAAATTTTTAATATTAAATTTGATTGTTATTACTTCTATTTTGAATTACTTCGAGATAAGAGAAATAACTCATTATTTCACGTAAACAACAACTCTATATGTCAATAGTATCCATTACCGTTAAATAGTGAATAATATCAAACTTATTTTAAGATATAGAAGATCTACTTATAGTAACAACCACTAAATACGATAAATAAATACGTACACCCCGATATGACTCCAATACCTCTTGTTAGAATTATTAGGTGGACAAAGTAAGATCACAACTCAATTAAGATTCGAATAGATGACTTCTGAAATATCATTATGGGTAAAAAAGAGTTATATAGAAACAAGTTTCAAATATTAATTTGTAGTTTAAAACTTACAATGTAATATCCTCACAAGTCCAATGCTTAGATACTTATATTTATTTTTGATATATAATCACAATAGTTATATTTTAATTTATTATAATTTAAATACTTTCTAATATTTATTTTATTATAAATTATTTATATTTATATAGAAACTTATAGATAATAGTTAGATTCTTCTAATGTGGATTGAGTAACGTAATCTTACGTCCCTTATTTAGTGATCTCAAATTACACTCTCTGTTGTATGCATATTCGTTACACCCCTAAAGATAACCTTAATTCAACAGTACAATTAGATTAATTAAATCATAATATTGTTATTTAGAACTTATAAAATTAATATCCTCACAAGTCCAGTTCTTACATACTTATATTTATTTTTGATATATAAATTAACCAAGAAGATGGATAGATATTTATAAATTAATAAAACTATTTATATTTTAATTCATTATAATTAAAATACTTTCTAATATTTACTTTCATTATAAATTATTTATATTTATCTAAAAATTTATAAATAATAGTTAGATTCTTCTAATGTTAATCGAGTAATGTAATCTCACATCCCTTTTTTAATGATCTCAAATTACACTTTCTGTCATATCCACATTCTTTCCTCTCCTAACGATAACCTTAAATCAACAGTACGATTAGATTAATTAAATCATAATGCATCCAAAATTAGATTAATCTTGCAGCAGCAGAATATATACGTATGCTTACAAATCGTACCCACACAAAAACAGATAAAGATTTTAGGCATATGCATGATTCGATAGTTCTATGATGCCCCAAAGGAGAGTTGTTCGTCACCAGTCACTACTATTTTACTATTGATATCTAAAAAGGAGATATCATTGGAGAACGAATAGAAATTGAATGGAGAATATCTAGATCTTGTGTATGGTGCGATGCAAGTTGGGAAAGCTTTCCAGCTATACTAGCTAGGCTAATTTTAATTGTATAATTAACATGCACAATCGGTTGTTAGATTCTATTATTTATTTATATAAGAATCAAATCTTCTTATGAGAAAAGAATTCAAGTTGGAAAATTACTTTCTCCAAGTTGGCTACACTCCATAGTTTTTTTGTAAAGGTATGACTTATGAGTCCCTTCTCACCCTATACGTATTTACATTGGCTAACTACTGACCGTTTGGTGTGTTTGGAATCAAAACTTGATATAATATGTAAAAGGGTTAATTATATTCTACTTATGGTTTAATTTTTCAATTACTCATAATTTGAAAACTTCTTCATACTAAAATTTAATTATTTTAATATTTTATCAAGTCTGTTTTATCTCTTATACGAATACCTTGGCACCTGTATAAAATTATAATGAGATTTATTCAACTTACAAACTGAATTTTCTTTCTCCTGTTCTTCAAAATATTTTGCTCAGAACATATAAGTTTCTTCTTTAAGATTTTCATAAAGAAAAACAATTTTTATTTCTAACTATTCTAGATATAAGTAAAACACAATATACATTGTTAAGATTACTCTTACTATAGTGAGTCAAGCCATATGAAAAATATTTTGTTAAATTCAATTCCTTCGTTTTAAGCATATCCCTTTATCATTAATTATGTACGATAATGCTTAACTTGATCATCATCATTTTGTTTGGTCTTGAGGACTTATTTATTACCAATTAACTTTCTTATGATAATAGTACAAGTTTATGAGGTTTTTTTTTATAAAGAGCTTCAATTTATTCTTACGTTGTTACGTCTACTAGGAGGCATAGAGATTACTAGATGCTTTTTAAAGAGTTGATGGCTCCCTATCCTTTATTAAAAGCCAATATGTCATACCACCTTCTATTATATAACCTGAGTACTAGTTTGGTGGCCTTTTATGTAATTTGATTAATAAATTTACGGAGTTTCTTACTTAACTAATTTTTGAACATCTCTGTTGTTACTTCAAAAGAAGTTTGAATATAATTCATCTTCTATAAAGGTCACATATGTACTGACAATAACCTTGCGGGCAATGTGATCCCATATGAGATACTCTTTCACTTTATTAGTGTACCTAAGAATAAATATTTATGGATTTTAGATTCAAATTCGTGGTTTTTTGGCATTATACGTCACATATACAATACTCCCAAATAAATAAAAGCTTGGAGTAATCCATTGGCTTCCTAATCCACTTCTCTATCAACTTCTTTAAATCAATTTCATTTGATGAAATGTAATTCATCATATAACAAGCAGCATTAACTGTTTTTTTCTTAAAAAATCTTTTTGTCTAGAAAGCCTTTTTCTAGGCTTGTAGGTCTTTAAATGCTCTTGTTCTTCGTGGTATTGTCTATTCATCCACCTCACTACTTTGTTTATTGTAGAATGTATGCAATGTTAGAATTATGCCCATGACCTAATCGTTATGTTAATTGAACACGTATGCTTTGTAATTATTAACTTTGTTTAATAATATGGCAAATAATTATATTATCATATTTTGTTTATCGTTTTTATCCTAATATGATAAGTCCTTGATTAAATTTGTACACTTGCCATCATAATAGAGATTATGATAATGAGAGTCAAGTCCTTAGGGTTTAATCTAAAATTATTCTTGATCATAGGATCATCAAATAAGGGCTTTAATGATCCGGTTAGATCAATATATATGTAATAGTATCTATTGGATAGATATTAGTAGATCTCATTTACTAAGTTACATATATAGATGATGCAT
>JANQAP020000288.1:2440784-2460871 GCA_026874005.2 Erythroxylum coriaceum
TATGAGATAATTTATTAAATAATCTATATGGCATATTATTATATTTTTTGCTAGCACAGAAAATATAATTAATATTGGAATTTCTCTTGTATAAAATAAGTGAATAAAATAAAATGGTTTTATTTTATTTCATTTTATAAATAATAATAATTATTTAATTAAAAAAACAATAAAAACATTGTAACGGTTACAAAAGACGTGTCCTTTATGCACATGAACGTTGAGTATTGTGTGCATATAGAAAACCGAAAGTGAAAACTAAAAACTTGGTTGGTTTTCATTTTTATGGACGTAAGGTGCATGAAAAAGGAGAGTTAAACACTTACTTGGGTTTGTTGGTTTTGTGCGGTGAGATATATACAAAGTGAGATACAATGAGTTGTTTTGGTTTTATACGATAGTCGTATAAAACACAAAGATAAGAGGAAAAAAAAAGGAGAAAATTGTTTTCTCCATTTTTTAAAAAAGGGTTCTTCAAATTTATCTAAAGCCATATCAAGTGTTAAAAGCGGGATATATTTTTTAGTGTGGAATGCATAGAGACTTCGTGTTTTCGAAGTTCTGTATCAAGTAATCATCACTTTTCAAATATTTATTCTGTCTGTTCTGATTATGAGTATGATTATTCAACGCAATAGATCAATACATAAATTTAAGATTGCAAATTTGTTGTTTTTCGCTGCGTATGCTATCCTTAATGCAACAATGAATTTTCATTATAAATTATTTATATTTTTCTAGAAATTTATAAATAATAGTTAGATTCTTCTGATGTGAATTGAGAGATGTAATCTTACATACCTTCTTTAACGATCTCAAATAACACTTTTTGTCGTAGGCATATTCTTCCCCTCCTAAAGATAACCTTAATTCAACAGTACAATTATATTAATTAAATCATAATGCATCCAAGATTAGATTAATCTTGCAGCAGCAGAATATATATGTATGCTTATAAATCATACGACCCATTCGGGCATATGCTATGCTTCGATAGTTCTATGATGCCCCAAAGAAGATTTGTTCGTCACCAATCACTACTATTTTACTATTGATATCTAAAAAGGAAGTATCATTGGAGAACGAATAAAAATTGAATAGAGAATATCAAGATCTTGTTTATGGTGCGATGCAAGCTGGGAAAGCTTTATAGCTAAACTAGCTAGGCTAACTTTAATTGTATAATTAAGATTAAGTTAGATAGATTTTTATTATTTATTTATATAAGAATCAAATCTTCTTATGAGAAAAGAATTCAAGTTGGAAAATTATTTACAATCATTTCTTTTAAATTAAGTATTTCCATATTTTTATTTATAATATATTTGAAATTATATAATTAAAGTACATTAATTTATATTAAAAATATTCACAGCCGGGAATCTACGTGTAGGACCCAACTACAATTGGCCAAGCGTAGCGTAAGCTTTTATGAGTCAAAAGCGGGTGAGTGACTCTTGAAAGTGTATGATACATGAGCCATTTTTGCGCGTGCTTAAAGAAGTAAAGACCCCTAGAAACATACAACTTTTTACAAAGGCACGTATATGTAATTATATGCTCTTTCGTTCAAAGATTCAAACTTTGAGAAAAGGGGAATAATCAATAGTCAAGAATCTTTGTCCACCCCACCAATGCTATTCAATTGGGACTTGGTTAGACTATGGAAGCAATCGAATCCAATCCTTCCACCAGTTGCCTAATGAAACATCCCACTTGAGTCTTGCCCATTGCATTATGCTTTCTCACTCTACTACTTTTGTTTTTAGGCTTAGGTTGTTGCGTTTGTTTTTTAAGTTCTAAGCAAGTTGCCTAAAGCCACACTAATCATAAAGCTTCTTTGCTTAACGAAGTGGAGCTACTCACTGCAAATTTCTTCTGCTTAGAGCATAGAACTAATTCATTTATTCTTTATCATTCTATACTTTCACGTGTATGGTTAATCTTTTCCCTCTCTCTCTCATATAACCAATTTTGTTATACACAACTATTACAAATGCAAAGTCTGAGCACACACATTGTGTGCCGAATATTCCATACACAACGTAACATTTTCTTTATTGGTATCAAAGCAATATTCTCCAATGGCTTCCCCTTCAGTAGCGTCTTCTGCTACCTCTATTTCAACTACCCACAATTCCAAAACATACTCTCTTTTTAATTCCTCCAGCCAAACGACTTCTATCAGGTTGGGTAGAGGAAACTATCTCGTGTGGGAATCTATAGTCTTACCACTGATCGAAGGAAATTTTCTCGAGCCATATATCAATGATTCTGGTTCGACGCCTCCTCGGTTCATCTCTGAAGGAGTAGAGATGACTCCAAATCCAGTCTTCGAAGAATGGTATGTTATATATTGACTTCTAGTTGGTTGGTTATGCAATACAATGACCCAAGAAGTTAGAGCTCAACTGTTTCACTGTCGCACAGCTCGTGATCTTTGGGTTGGTGCCCGTAATCTCACTTGCGCGTCAATGAAATCACGTGTTATGACGCTCAAGTCAGAGCTCCATCAAACACGTAAAAACTCAATAAAGATGGATGAGTACATTAGCAAAAGGAAAAGCATCGCAGATCAGCTACTATTGGCCGGAGCAACTGTTGCAACGGACGACCTCATTCTTCATACACTAAATGGCCTTGATTCAGACTATAATGATGTTGTAGTAAAGTTAGTTGATCAACCTAATCTCATCTGGATTGAAGCACAATCTGCACTTCTTGCCTTTGAAAGTCGTTTGGAACAACTTAACCACCTCTCGACTCTATCGATTCAACCTACTGCAAATGTTGCTCAACGTGATGACACTGACAATCAATCCTCTAATACGAATCAAAATACCACCAAGCAAGGTTTCTGGAGAAGGTCACATGGTGGTTCCCGAGGACGCCGAGGTCGTGGAAATTGCGGTGCTTCAACAATGGAAATCGACCATATTGTCATTTACGTGAGAAACCAAGACATGTAGTAGCAAACTGCTATCACCATTTCGCCAGAAATTTCCAACCTCCATCAAGCTTTGGACATGGTTTTGGGAACTCTTCGACCCCACAAGCTTTCTATGCTAACTCGTCAGAAGTGTACTATACTCATCCACAAACAGTCTCCGATCCATCATGGTATATGGATAGTGGGGCAAACTATCATGTGACTCCGTATGCTGATCAACTGGAGAATATCAATCATGTAGGTAAGACTCATCTCTATACTTGCACTAGAGAACCAACTCCTGTAGTTGGAATAAGTTCTACCTTTTTACCTGGATCCAACTCCAGACTCTATCTTAAAGATGTAGTGTTAGTACCCTCTGCAACTAAAAATCTTATGAGTGTTAATAAACTCACTAAGGACAATTTAGTAGATGTTCATTTTACTAATGATGGGTGTGTTGTGAAGGACAAGAAGACAGGTCGTCCTCTGGTGCGCGGGATATCAAGCCAAGGAATGTATCAGATGTATGAAATGTATGAACGTGCTCTGGTGGCTCAAGTTCATATGGCGTCACTTACACAGAAAGAAAAAGAGTTTCTAAAATGGCACTACAAGCTAGGACATCCCAGTAATAGAGTTCTAAAGCAAATATTGAATAAATGTAATGAGAATATCCAATATCTGAATTTTGTTTGTGAAGCATGTCATTATGGCAAATCAAAACAGCTACCCTTTTCTAAATCTATGTCTCATGCTTCTTCTCCTTTGGAATTAGTTCATACAGATCTTTGGGGACCCTCACCAGTTCTATCAGTAAGTGGTCATCGTTTCTATATTCATTTCGTCGATGATTACAGTAGACATACCTGGATATATCCACTGAAACACAAAGGTGAAGACATGAATGCTTTTAATTTGTTTCTGGCACAAGTTGAAAATTATTTTAACAAACCATACAATGTGATAATGGGGCTGAATACAGACCTTTTGTAAATGTGACACAAGCAGCAGGGATTGGAATGAGGTTTACTTGCCCTTATACCTCTGCACAAAATAGGAGAGCAGAATGCAAACATCGACATGTTGTTGAAATGGGATTGACACTATTAGCTCAAGCTCAGTTACCTCTCACGTATTAGGTAGATGCTTTTCAAATGACGGTATACCTTATCAACCGGCTACCAACACCTACACTTGAAGGTTCAACTCCTCTGTTTCAGTTTTATGGAGTAGAACCTGATTATAAAACATTACAGCCTTTCGGATGTCCATGTTATCCTTATTTAAAACTATATAATGAGCATAAGTTCCAATTCCAGAGTCAGAGGTGCATTTATCTCAGACCTGCGTCTTAACATAAAGGTTCTAAGTGTCTCAGTTCTTTAGGAAAAATATACATCTCACCTCATGTTATGTTTGATGCCTCGTTCTTCCCCTGTACTGCAGACTTTCTAAATCGACGAGTGACATCTACTGAAAATGAATGTATTATTCTCTTGATAATTACTCCAAACAAAGAAAGCACTCGTAACTTTAAGAACAGCGATATCGCAGAATCCCTAACCTCCAGTGAAGAACATGCTGGCTCAACGAATAAATCTCCAACAACTATAATCTCCTCACATGAGTATCGTTCATAGAGTCACGAGTCTTCTTCAACAAATGGGTTAAGATCTAGTGGACCAAACATAAGTGAACAAGAAATGGGTCAGCCCAGAAGCTTGTCTAGAAGGCAGGAACAAACAAACGCACACCTAATGACTACACGAGCTAAAGATGGTATATACAAGTCAAAACATTCATTTGTTAGACTATTTCACTCAGAAAAATCAATCTATTTAGCTTAGCGCACAGAACCTCGAAATGTCACAGAAGCTTTGGCCTCATTACATTGGAAGCAAGCCATGACTGATGAATTCGAAGCCCTTCAGCGAAACAACACATGTATTCTTGTTCCTTACACCGGTATATAGAAGTTAGTTAACTGTAAATGGGTTTTCAAGATAAAGTTGAAACCAGATGGCTCCATCCTCAAGCACAAAGCCCAATTGGTCGCAAAAAGATTCCAGCAGGCCCCAGGCATCGATTATGGAGAAATTTTCAGTCCTATGGTAAAACCAACAACAATCCAAATTGTTCTCACTATTGCTGTCACTTATGGCTGGGAGATTCGACAACTGGACGTTAATAATGCGCTCCTCAGTTGTTTTCTTCAAGAGAATGTTTACATGCGCTAACTTGAAGGTTTCTGTGATCCTCGACGTCAAAATCATGTGTGCAAACTGATAAAAGCACTATACGGACTCAAGCAAGTACCTCGTGCTTGGTTCGACCAATTACGTCTAACCCTATTAAGCTGGGGATTTCAGAATGCTAAAAGTCATGTATCACTGTTCTTTCTACGAACGAAGAAGCTCACAGTGTTTATTCTCATATACGTCAATGATATACTAATTACCGGTAATGATCCCAACTACCTAAAGTCTTTAGTTTTGAAGCTAAATAATCTATTTTCCTTTAAAGATCTTAGTCCCGTATACTACTTTCTAGGAATAGAAATATGCAGAGACAACTTGGGTATTCACCTGAGTCAAGCTGAGTATGCATTTGATATCCTAAAGAAGTTTAACATGATGGACTGTGCACCAGTACCAACCCCAATGGTCACTGGACGACAGTTTTCAAAAAACGATGGAACACCCATGAAAGATCCATCTCTCTACCGACAAGCTATTGGATCCCTTCAATACCTTACCACCACCAGGCTTGATATAGCTTACTCTGTGAATAAACTTAGCCAGTTTCTATCTCAACCTACTGATATTCATTTTCAAGGAGTGAAACGTATTTTTAGATATCTCAAAGGCACATGTCAACTTAGTCCACATATTAAGCCTTTCAAATCTCTTCAAGTGACTGCGTTCACTAATGCAGATTGGGCTACAAACATCGATGATCGAAAATCTGTGGCTGGTGTTTGTGTATATCTTGGGAGTACGTTAGTTTCTTGGAGCTCTCGTAAACAAAGAGTTGTCTCTCGTTCAAGCATAGAATCTGAGTATCGAACCTTTGCAGATGGTGCAGCCGAGGTTAAATGGATATGTTTGTTACTATCTGAGCTTAGATTATTTTTGCAAAAATCCTCTATGATCTAGTACGACAATCTGAGTGCTCATGCTCTTACTGCCAACCCAGTTCAGCATGCACATAGTAAACATATAGAGATTCACATTCATTTCATTCGTGATCTCATACTTTCAGGCTTCATCAACGTTCACTATGTACCTTCCTCTTATTAAATAGCAGATTGTTTTACCAAGGCATTAACTCATTCTTCCTTCCATCAATATTGAAACAGACTCGAACTGACAACAACACCCTCTCGTTTGAAGGGGAATGTTAGAGCATAGAACTAATTTATTTATTCTTTATCATTCTGTACATACACGTGTATGGTTAATCTTTTCCCTCTCTCTCTCATGTAACCAATTATGTTATACACAACTATTATAAATGCAAAGCTTGAGCACACACATTGTGTGCCGAATATTCCATACACAACGTAGCATTTTCTTTCTTGCTCGTTAACTTTTGTAACAAAATTCCAAAATGCAGTAAGTTTTAAACATGTTCATTGACTTATCTGAGGTTGTCAATTATACTTGAAGGTTAGAAGCTCTACTATACACAGTTTGTATATAATTATATATTACAATCTTATTATATTTTAAATTTATTTTATAAATATCAGCGTTTAACCTGAACTTAAATTAAAATTGAATTTAAACAATGAATTGATCAATGGCCTTGACAATTGAGTCTGTGTTCGGTTCATTCAACCTAAACTCGTAAAATTTATTTCAATTTAATATAAAAGTTTCAATCTTGCATATGATATAGAAGAATAAGTTCTATATTTTATTTATATTTTAATAAGGGCACCAACTTGTAAGTGATCAAAAACTAGACCAATGAAATGTAACTAGATTTTGATATGACACGTTATTTGAATCAGAAATGAGAAGCCTGCCAAAATAATAGAACAAAGAAGAAAGAGGCAAAATTATTAAAGAAAATGTTTTATTGCTTTCGAATCTGCTTTTCAGAGACACTATTACAATGTTTATATAGAGACCTTATAAGGATAAGTATTCACAAGATAAGAACACGTATATTTAAGATAATAACAGAAGAATATTCCAGATGATCTAATTAGGCCTACCTGTATAAGATGTTTGAATTATTGTATTATTTGTGCTAATAGAAAGAAATCTATAAATAAGTGCAGAATATAAGGCCTAATAAAATAAGTTGATTTGTGTTAATCTTCAGAAGACTTACTTCCACTTTGACGAGTCGGTTGGTCCAAAAGCAATAGAATCAATGGTCAGGGATCACTCGCCGTTGAACCAATCTCGACAAATAGATGAAAAATAACAGCACAGGACCCCAATCGTCTACTTCTTCCATTCAGGTTACTCAGAGACATGGCGTACGAAAGCATGTGTGCTGTCTGAGGCAATCTCCATTATATCCTTGCTTATAAACCCGATGAGAGCAAAGCTACAAGGGTAGAATAGGGAATTACCGAATAAGTCCAACTTCTTAAAAGAATATAATAATAAAATTTTAAAAAAATTAAATTATAAAAATTTAGTATAATTAACCCGAACACGAGTATCCAATTTAAACAACTGAGAGAGAGTTGCGAGTTGTTGCTATCCTGAACATAGACAATGCATGAAAATGGTACGTGGCCATTCAACAACGAGCGGTTCATGTAACCGAATTGGTCTTTGTCATGAATTGGCCATAACTCATTCGTCCATATATTTTGTTTCTCTTCTGTTATTATCTTCTCAATCCGACTAACGTTTTGGCTTTTGCATAGAGTAAATGGGAAAGGGCACGAGTGCATGGGTCTCACGTGCAACCCTCAAGCTTGGGGACCCGACATCATAATCTTATGACTTACGACCCCCCCCTGACGCTAAACGCCTCCTGAAATTTACTCTTCCCCACGTTAACCTGTCCGAGTGCACGCGCGCATCTTTTTGTCCATGTGCGTCATGCCCCTCTCCATCTCTTCTTTGTGAAACAAAAAGTTTAGATACAGTTGTGGATATCTTGTTCGAATTCCCTATGTTTTCAATTGTTTATTGGATACTTGTATCTTTCACCTATTTACAGATTTTGATTCTCAGTATGTAGTGTAGTTTTCCTTTTCGTTATGGGTTTTTTCTTCTTGTGTCGGTCCTTTTATTTTAATTTCTTCATTTTCCAACTTAAAAAAAACCTTCATAATAAAATTATTATTTCAAATTATCCTTATTTTCAAAGTATTTTGTTAATATTTTTAACAAAAAATTTACAAATTATACATAAAAATAGAAATGAAATGTGTTGTTAGTTTGAATACTACTTAAGATTTTTGTTAACATGGAGCAATTTCCAAATTTTAAAATCATTTTAAGTTAAAGAAGGAAAAAAAAATACTCATCCCTTAGAAATCAACCCAAAAGACAAAACTGCCTAGAGCTTCTGTCCCTTTGCTATCATTAATATTGTCAAAAAAAGTGAAATTCAAAATAAACGTCGCTGGGAAGGACGTTAAACATGGTAACTGTTCATACTGACATCTAGTCTATATTCAACTTGAAAGGAGCTTAAAGGTAATTAGTTAAACAAAGTCTTAACAACGATGACTTGTCTGCCAAACACATGTCCCAATCACCGCATTTACTTATACGTTCATGTCCTTTTCATCCTCGAAAGAACGTTTGTTCCGGCAATAACTGAAATAAGTACAAACTAACAATATCAATACAATACGTATACATAACTTGTAACTATAATAGAATTTTGTTTCGATACCATAATCGTCAACTTCTTCCGAGTGATGAACACGTGGGACAATAAAAATGTACGAACTTTACATGTAAACATATGTGATGATTGATTAATGTTATCTTTTCTTATGATTATATTATGATGAAAGAGTTGTATGTCACGCGTAAATAATTATACATTTAGTAACATATTAATTATATTTTCAAATCTTACTTTAGTTTTGTCAGCATCAATAACATCATCTAGTAAAATTTCTACTAAAACGCGAGATCTGAAAAGGTCTAATAATACGCAACTTTATTCTTAATTAATAAAGAGACTGTTTTCTTAACAAAAATTGTTGAATTGTTTTTATATAGTGAGAGAACTCACATCTACAATTTTAGAAATATATATTAAACAAATTATTGAGAACATTTGAATAAATAACTAATCTTCGATGCAAACTCAAATTGTTCATTTTAGAGATACGTCAAAATACTTGGATAGTTCCCATTAATGTGGTTGAATCATACTGAAGAACTACATTGATTAATGAAAATAACTGAATATATTAAAAATTCTAAATTAGTTAATAAATTACGTAAATCATCGGGAGAGAAAACAAAATGTAAAATAGTTTCTATTAATTTTGCGAAACAATCGGATTTAGGTCAAGCATGCAAAATTGGATTGGGGGCATACGGGTGTTCCCGTTCTCATTGGCGAACGAAAACGGCGCAGTTCCCTCTCCGACAGCTTCTACGTCATCAATCGAAACCACACGATCCCACCCTCCAGCGCGGTACACGAATCCGAATGCCAAAGATTTATAGTTACCTATCCACGTTCCGTCATGCACTCGTTGCGGCGCTTCTCTATAATCTATAGATGCATTCTATTTCCTAACCATATTTATTTCTCAATCATAATTTTTACATACGGTCCTACTATAAAAACCCTTTTTTTAATTTTCTCGTCAAAAGGCTTCTCTCTCTTCCCTATATATACACCTGCCAACTTACGTCCTTCTAGCACCAACAAACCATAAATCAATTACACTTGTTCTAGCCACCCATATATATCTTGTCTCAGTCCCAGTTTCTCTAGTTGTAATCCAACAATGAGAACCGACATAGATAGCTTCTGGTTCTTTGCCTTGGTCTCCAAATGCTCAGCCTTTACACGAGAAAACGTTGCATGGTCCGTTCTGATCATCACCCTAGCTTGGTTAGTCATTACCCTTATTTACTGGGCTCACCCTGGTGGTCCAGCCTGGGGGAGATACCACTTCAGAAGAGTTTCTTGCTCTTCTGGTAAGACCATTCCAGGTCCTAGAGGCTTGCCCTTGATTGGCAGCATGAACCTCATGATGTCTCTTGCTCATCACCGAATCGCTTCTGCAGCCGAGACATGCAAGGCTAGGAGGCTTATGGCTTTTAGCCTCGGCCAGACTCGCGTTATCGTCACCTGTAATCCTGACGTTGCTAAGGAAATATTGAACAGTGCGGTATTTGCAGATCGTCCCGTGAAGGAGTCTGCTCATAGCCTATTGTTCAATAGAGCAATTGGGTTCGCTCCTTATGGGGTATACTGGCGGACTCTCAGAAGAATCGCGTCTGCACATCTTTTTTGCCCGAAACAAATCAAAGCTGCAGAGGCTCAGAGAAGGGCAATTGCTTCTCAGATGCTTGATATGTTTAAGGAAGAAGAACAAAGTTTCACAGTTCGTGGAATACTGAAGCGAGCTTCACTTAACAACATGATGTGTTCGGTTTTTGGCCGGGAGTATAGATTGGACTCAGTCAACAATGAAGTTGAAGAACTAAGAGAACTTGTTGACCAAGGATACGATTTATTGGGTACACTAAACTGGAGTGATCACCTTCCTTGGCTATCAGATTTTGATCCTCAAAAAATCCGGTACAGATGCTCAAACCTCGTGCCACAAGTGAACCGCTTTGTCAGCCGAATTATTTCCGACCACAGAGCTTCAACTTGCAACGAAACGCGAGATTTCGTTGATGTTTTACTGTCTCTTAAAGGCTCCGAAAAGTTATCAGACCCCGACATGATCGCCGTCCTTTGGGTGAGTATCCCAAGCCGTACCATGTTCAGTGTACTGTTTTTTAATTTAAATTTGTACCAAGTTGTACTAACTGTAGGATTTGACGGTTTCTCTTTGTGTAGGAAATGATATTCAGAGGCACCGATACAGTTGCGGTTTTGATGGAGTGGATTTTAGCAATGATGGTACGCCATCCTGATGTTCAATCAGGGGTCCATCATGAACTTGACAAAGTTGTTGGCAAATCAAGAGACGTAGCCGAGTCAGATACACAAGGCTTGGTGCATCTACAGGCGGTAGTAAAAGAAGTGTTGAGGCTACACCCACCAGGCCCACTTCTCTCGTGGGCCAGACTAGCCATCACTGATACACTCATTGATGGGTACCACGTGCCTCAGGGGACCACTGCAATGGTGAACATGTGGGCCATATCTCGAGACTCGGACTTCTGGGCTGACCCGCTCCGATTCAAACCCGAGAGATTCTTGACGGCTAACGCGTGTGAGACGGAGTTTTCCGTGCTGGGATCGGATCTAAGGCTCGCACCATTCGGTTCAGGTAGACGAATCTGCCCCGGTAAGGCCTTGGGCTTAACGACGGTCACTTTCTGGGTGGCGTCGTTACTGAATGAATATGAATGGCTACCGTCCGATGGAAATACCGTTGACCTGTCAGAAGTTCTAAAACTCTCTTGTGAGATGGCAAGTCCTTTGACCGTTAAGGTACGGAGTAGGCGCTCTTAACAGCCGTATCACTAATAATAAGAACAGGAAAGGGAATAAAAAAGAGAAGAAAAGAACAGAAGAGTACTTTGTCGATGATCCAACAGATATGATGAAGTTGTCTTTGGTCTGTTACTGTAATTTCCAAGTTTTTAATTCGGTTGTTGGGGCTGTCTTGAAATCTCTTTTTTTGTATGACGAGTGTTTACTGTTGTAAATACGGTACAATGGTAAGAATATATGTTTTTCCTAGTTACGGCTTATTATCCTTTTGTTTCTGGCTTTTGACTAAGAAGTATCTTCACAAGTTCTTGGATGTTCCAACTTCCTGGGAAATACAACAGCACCATCCTGTGGGAAAAAAAAAAAAAGTGCAGTCCCTATACTTACATGACACATGAAAATTGCAATAGGGATAAATTATAATAAACAAACAACAACAACACTTATTAGAAGTTTGGCTGACAGGTAAAGTCCATAAAAGTCTAGCAATCACCAACTTTATTATTAACTAATAAAGAGATTGTTTTCAAAAGATCCATATGAAAAAAATAAATAATAAAACTAATAAATCAAGATAGGTAGATAAAAAGAACGTATACTAAATCTCTAAGAAATAAGTACTATTTATTTATAAATTTAGGCAAACTATAAATGGAAATAGTTAAAATACTTACGAGAACTATAAGGATCTTTTTACAAGAACCCTTATCTAAATCATAATATGTCAAAAAAAATTTATTACAGGTCATATGTAATATTGTCATATCATTTTTAATTATTTTTCCGATATTTCTTTTGTCTCTTATTTTTTCCCTTAAAATCTCCAACACCAACCTGTCAGTGATAATTGTAATAACAGATTAATGGCAACTTCAAAATCGCATCGCTAGCCATATTTTCATTACATCAACTAGTTATAAACATCGGACTCAGGTATACGTGTCACTGATATTCAGTTTTGATTAATGTTGTGTCCTATCATCGATTTAGCCGTAGCCTATCAGTATCAGATGAAGTATAAATTGTACTGAAAGATCTTTTAAATATCGGAATAAAAAGAAGATATTCTGGGGCATGGCATCAGGATGTAGAGCGTAGACTAGTTATAAATATTTAAAAACCACCTAAATAAAATAAACCACTTGCTATTGGTTGATAAAATATGGTTGACCTAAATTATGGAAAGAATTACATCATTCTGACGTCCTACTGACCTAATCCCGAAATTTACTACTAGATGGTCCCTGTCCATGCGATATGAGCCAAAGGAACACTTGGAATTACTAATTAGTATGGTTTACACGAGCAAAAGGAATAAAAAGGAAAAAAAATATAACAATGATGCCAGTTTGATCGCTATGGATATTGACTTTTTGTTGCATCCCACGCTAAATTAGTTGAAAGTAGTTATTATATCGATTAATTTTTAAAATTGTAACAAAACAATAATTATTTATATCAATTCTACTGTTTGGTATCGAATCATTAGTTTATAAAATAGTTTATTAAAAATAGTAATTTATAAATTAAGGTAAAGGATATGTATCTCTTTTATGGTTTTAAAAAATATTATTTTAATTTTTAAATTTTTTGAATTTTTGTGATTTTCAATTTTCTTAAAAAACATATACTTCTAAAATTCGATTAAAAAATAGTGATGAAACGCATATAATATGAATATCACATGTTGATCAATCAAATGTGATATTCATGACAACCAAACTTAACTCTTAAATTTGAACTAAATTAATTAAACTCGACCTAAATTAATATTTCATTATAATTATATTAAATTATTAATTTAAATCGAGTTTAATTAGGTTTAAAAGTTGAGTTAAATTATTATATTAATGAAATTTGAGATGAGTTTTTTAAAATTAAAAATTAGGAAAATTTTTTCCAGAATTTTAAAAATTAAGATTTTATTCTAAAATTTCTTAAACCACAAAAAAAGTATATCTCTTTTACATTGTAAATTATTATAAATACTTAAATTTTTATGTAATATGAAAAAAGAAGAGTTGGCTCGATCGTACTGCACTTCTTAATAGAATTCCAATAACTATACCAGCTACAGTGCTCTTTCAGTGAAGTGTGAAAAAACGGACAACAAAATGGTACGTGTAGGAGGTCGTGGACCATTTCATCACAAAAGTTTAAATTATTATATAAAGTCACTTTAATTAGTTTTATATATTTATTAACTATTGTGGTGCATTTGGCACATACAATGAGAACTATTGAGAGGACCATATGGAGCCAACGACAATGATCCAATGAACAATTCAATCCCTTCTCTTAATGAATCTGATAATGACTCGCCACCAGTTCCATTAACTCAGTTTCTACTATTCATAGCGTCCCTCACCGAGAATTGCCCCTCGATCTTTAAGACATAGATTGTGACTGCTTATGAAATCTAAACACAAGAAACAAAATACAAGATGCATGGTCTGCTACGTAGGTTTTGGATAAGGAACATGGTAGCTTAAAACTGAGGTGAGTGTTTATCGACTAGTTTAAACTCGTCCTTTTCATTCCGATTTCGGCGGGGATCGATAGTTGTAGTATCCCCAAGTTGCTAATTATGATATTTCTTGGGGTTTGAGGGCCACTTAGGTGCAATAATATATGCATCATTTATTCTATTTGTCCATTTATTCGATTTGTCATGTGTTTTGTGTCTTAAGTGCATACAAAGAAAATAGTTATGTTACGTACTTACGTGTGAGTGGACAAAGAAGAAAAGGACCTTGCCTGGGTGACATGGTAGATCTGATGCATTGCAGAGTTTTAAAGGAAATAAATTACGTTATTGATGTGACTGTTTCAGAAGAACACAAGTCATCGATCCAACATTTGGAGGACACTGTCTTGTTTGGTCCTATACCTGAACCGTTTACTAATGTTTTGGTGACCCATTCAGAATGGAAGAGTTTCAGTTTATAACCATATGTCATGTGTTCATTTTCTATTAGACATTTCACCTTTTAAGCATGACTACGCTTTTTTTAATCTATAATTAAGTCAGGTTAATAATGGGTGAGTTGAACCTAATCAATATCTTACATGTGACTCGAGTTTATGGATGTAACTAATATTTTAATAGTGACTCGAGTTTATTAATACAAAAATAAATATTGTTTAATATAATTAATTAAAATAACGTCATTTTAATTTATAAGTTATATTAAAATACTATTGTGTTTATCAATTTGAGTGGATTGATCCCCTAAATTTGAATTCGGTTTGAAATCTAATCAATTCATATTAGTCTCTATTACTTTCGAGTCGAATCAAATCGAATAAAAAATGTTAATTCAAAATAGAATATAATTTGTTAAATAATTACAAACAAAACTTTAATAACCTTTCACCCTAATCATTTTTTATTTTAAATATTAAAATTTCTAATTAATTTCTTAAGTTTTAATAACTATTCTATGTTGGAGACTTTTGTTAAATTGACATGATATAATGAAAATGATGCGTATTTTCCGTTTAACGTCTTAAACAAACATTAGTGGAAGTAATAGTAAGTAAAACTTAAGAATTGAATTATCATAATACTGAAATAAAAAATAATATTAACTTCAATGACTGAAGTAATGTGTATTCCTAAAGAAATTAGTCTCTTATGTCATTTATTACAAAGAAAAAATAACTGTGATGTATGATCACACGAAAATGATGCTTATCATAAGAACTGCTCAATCAAAACTTGCCAGAAAGCACAAGAAACTTACTGCACCAATTTAATTAAAGATAATGATGACTAAATGGATAAGGATGTCTTAATAATTATAAGGTCCAAGTTGGATCTATCCAAGTTCATCTCCTATTACAAACTTCACTTTCGGTACAGTTGGTGAAGTAGCCAGCTTCTTTCATATTCCTGATGTAGCTGGCAATTCAGCATATCCCAGGAATCACGCAGAATTAAAGTGCCAATGTTACTGACGACGAACTATACAATTTACTTGTGTCGGCAACGTAAAAATTGTTGGAAAATTATGTAACTTTTCATACTTATACTTCAAATAACAGACAGAGATATACATACCTGTAGAAGAATTGACTCGTCTGTTCTGCACTTAAACTCGACGTTTTCCGAGTACACGAGCTGGAGTGATCAGAGTCATATCACATAGACAGACCCACATAAACTGTTCTTCCTCTGCATTATTGCTATCCATGTTTTTGTTTCAACGATCCCTGTTCTTTTCAAAGGCCATTGCAGCTTTCCCACATAATAAACGGGGA
Source organism: Erythroxylum coriaceum (assembly GCA_026874005.2). Classification (NCBI taxonomy): domain Eukaryota; kingdom Viridiplantae; phylum Streptophyta; class Magnoliopsida; order Malpighiales; family Erythroxylaceae; genus Erythroxylum; species Erythroxylum coriaceum. The sequence goes on from JANQAP020000288.1 coordinate 2,456,602, forward strand.
CAAAAACTGGTCTCCGTTCCATCTCTTACAGTCTATAATTTAAAATAAGACAGACCACGTCTTGAATCCTTTCTTATAGTCCAGTTTTTTGGTTATTTCTGGGTACATATTTTCTCCTAATACTATATGATAACCCATTATTTAGATTTAGACAATTTACATCTTGAATCTTTTCTTATAATTCATCTTTTAGGTCATCTTTTTATATAATACTTCTCTTACATGAGAAAGAGGCTTTGTGACTATAAGATTACAAGTTCGAATTGTTAAAAAATTTTCTATTTAGTGGACAATAATTAATTACGTTTTAACGGTTTTAATAATTTATTTGTTAAATTACGTAATTTGATTCGGATAAAGATAAGAAAGTGACTCAATAAATTATTTGAATTAATGGGCCAAAGTTCAAGAAAAAATAGACATCGATTAGTATAAATTGGACCTATATTAAACTTGTGATGAGGAGATCCGATAAGAATACTATATATAAAAAGTTAAGGTTTTCTATAGCTGCTGTAACAAATCGTGAACGTAAGGATACTCTGACTCATTCAGAGGTTTATATATACAGAAAACTACAGAAAGGCTTTAATGCATTCCCGTGAGTAGATCACGTAAAGGTGGCAATATATTCAAGGTTGTTTCGGCCTCAGAAAGTTAATTTGAAATTATAAAACTAAAATCAAATATTTTCTTACATTTTTTGTTCATTTCTCTTTCACAGTCAATCCGAGACACATATCAATACTCATGTTACTTGTTATACGAATCATATAAATAGTCTTTTTATAAAAATTACAAAAAGAAGACCACGTACATTAACGACCCTCTCTCTAACTCTCGTAAGCAGAGAACCTTACGGGTACGTTAGACTTTATACCATGCGGACAAGTCACTGAAACTTAGAACATGCGTGGAATTGTTCAAAATTCCTAACTACTACACTGTCTTTATAAATAAACAAAAAACTTTTCAGGGACCAAGTGAGTGCCAACTGTTTTCTCCGCAAGACAAGTCAGGGATTGACTTTAGGATTGAATTATCTATTCGTAATTATTTCAAACGCTATTTTACCAGAGCGGTTGAACTATTGATTGCGACAACACTACAAATCTGAAATTAAACCGTAGGCAGAAGCTTTACGATGGGATATTAAACTCCACCTATACATGAAGAACGAAAGAATGTAATACACTTGCATCAATCTCATTAGTAATTACTTTCTGGTTTTTTATGTAGCTTTTATTTCCCAGAGATTAATACAGATGTATAAGTAATAAGATACATATGAAATCAATATTAGAAAATAAACATGAAAATCCTCTTGTAATCTCTTTTTTGAAAACAATTCTTTTCTCGTCTTTTGTAACTAACAAAGTTCTATCAGAAAACAAAGTTCTGATAGAACTTTAATACTAGATAAAATGGCTAATGGTAACATGATTCCTTTCAAAATCTTAAATCTTACAAGCTTGAGAATACATTAGTACGAAGATACTATTTGGTGCACATTTTATGTATAAAACATTGTAAAAAACAGTTACATGGTTCTTGAAGATATAATTGCTCTCACACAAGTCTAAAAGGATGTTGTATAAGATACCAAAAGGAAGGATCGAAAGACCATTTCTCTTATTCACAAGTATTAGATGAGACTACCTTTGTGAAGGTATTTAGTGCTACTATATGGATGCAATTATGTTGCATACTTTAAGTAACCTACAAAGCAAAGGAGAAGGCAAAGAAAATTCACCTCCAGAATCGATAAGGTGAATTTGAAACTATTCAAATGAAAGAATCTGAAAAGGTGTCATATTATTTCATAAAGTCATGGTCGTTCTAAACCAAATGAGAAAGTTTGATGAAGTAACTGACTTTAAGGGTGATTGGAAAAAAAATCCCTAGATCAGTTAGTGAGTAATTTGATCATTTGATGACTGTTATTGAAGAACTAAAGGACTTGGAAGACATGATAATTGAAGAACTAAGTGGATCATGTTTTACAATCAAAACTTACTTTAGAAGCTCATGAACAAAAGTTCAATAGGAGGAAGAAAGAGTCCATGTCTTGCACTCAAACCTTACTTTAAAAGACAAGGAGGAAAAGAAAAATATAAGCTATAACGCTGCGTATGGTTACTGTGATCCGTATACTGAGACGGAACGAAACAAAAATTTGGAGACAAAATAGAACAAAAATTGGAGACAGTGAGGTGTTTGGTTGTAATAGACAAAACAGATAAAACTGTGTGTTTCGAAGATAGAAATGTGTTTGGTTGCAGACAAAACATAGAAAACAGTGTCAATGACCAAAGTACCTCTGCAGTATAATATAATTGGAAATATGTAATTCATTAATTATTTTAAAACGAATGATTTGTATTAGTATTTTTTATAATTGTATCTATAAATAAGGAATTAAAAAAATGAGAAACCTAAAAATTTAATGAAATGAGCTATTGAATAGCAAAAACTTCGTATAAATTAACAATAAAATGAATTATGTAAATATTTTTTATAATTGTATCAATATTTTTTTAATTGTATTTATATTTTTTAATTACGATGAAACAAAATGAAGAACTTAAATATTTAATGAAATGAGAACCTAAAAATTTAATGAAATGATTTATTGAATAAAAAAATCCTACAAATTAGAAATTCTAATACGTAATAATTTAATAAAACATCTAAACATTCATGGAATTAATTACATAATAGGTTAAAGATACATTCAAACCTTATATTTTATTAAGAATGTCTTTTTTTGCTATTTATAGTAATAATATGGGGGTATTTTTATCTAACAACCCATGCGTTTTGTTTCTGTGACAGGCACAAGAAAGTTGTGCCACAGTTTTGGAAGGAACAAAAAATTTGTGTTTTTGTGAACTGAAGACGGAACAAAAATGGGCAGTGTCAGTAACCAAACACTGTTGGACACAGGATTTTTGTATTTTGTTATCTGTCTCCACCCACGGAGACATCAACCATACGTAGCGTAAAGGTCAAGGATGTGGACATAACCAAAGCAATGGAAAATGAGGAACATGTTTTCGATTTTTATCTCAAAATAAAGATAGAATTTATCAATATACTCCAATAAGAGATGTGATAGAAGAGGAGCAAGGAAATACTATAAAAGGTATGTTAAGTCTTTAAGTCAAAATTTTCATGAATTTAGGCATTATTTTTATATGCAAAAAATGACGCTAATGATGGCATAAAGGCTATTCTTTCTTATGAAGAAACAACAGAAAATAATGACAAGGTGGAATTCATTCTTTTCATAGATTACTGATTACAAGGACTTGTAGTAATAAGAGAAATTTTTATGGTAACTTGCTACTCAAGCTAGTAATCATATTTGAGGCAATAAAGAGTTGTTCGTAGAGCTTAATGAGAAAGTTGGTGACATCATTACTTTGAGATAAATAAATATGAACCGGCCAAAATTTTGATCCGTTTTGTGCTCATAATTAGAAAAAACCAACCGATTAAGTAATAAAATGGCCAGTTTTCTTTAATGACATGCTGGTTTTCTGAAAAATCGATTAAGTCAACCTTTTTAAGTTATGTAGACCTATGGTCTATTTAATGATATAGGACCCACTATCTTTTTAATGATATGGGACCACCACCATATTCCTCTGCACACCAACCACGACTATATTTGTAGTTGTAAATCTTTTAACTTTGAGTCTTAGTACTAGCATGTGGACACTGCCCATTTGCATAGTAGAAAATTGAAAACGAATAATGCCCAGTAGTTTTTGGGAATTAAAGAGTATGTATATATAAGTTTTTTATAAATAGTTAAACACTACAAGAAAATAACAAATTATTGACGAAAATTACCGGTGGAACATATTCTATTGCTAATTAGCGACAAAAATTGACTTCCCATAGGTAAAATTGACGAATTTAATTACTGATGGAACAAAATTTGTTGGTAAATGTGGATGGAAAATATCTCGCGAGTTTTCCGTCGTATTATAGCCACGGAACACGAGAGTCTGTCCCAAAATTAGGCGGCAACAGCTGGCGGGAAAATGAGCAACTTAAATTACAACAAGGCCACATTTCCATCGGTAAATTATCGACCAAAATGTGTTTTCGTTCATAATTGTCGAATTTTTCATAAAATAAAATGACGTTGTTTGGTTTTAATCCAAACGACTCCGTTTTATCATCATCGTTTACAACCCCAGGGGGGGGGGGGGGGGGGGGGGGGGGGGGGGGGGGGGGGGGGGGGGGGGGGGGGGGGGGG
>JANQAP020000288.1:2603724-2615830 GCA_026874005.2 Erythroxylum coriaceum
CCACCAAGAGCATCCATGGCAGCAGCAGCAGATAATGAATGTGGCGATAGAAAAATGGAAAGAAGTGATTGATGATGGTCAAGTGGAGATGAAGAGCCGTGAGTGTGTGTATCCTCTGTATGCTTGTTAAAATTGTGTTTTTCTTTCTATTCTCCCTGTCGGCTATAACCTAATTTGGTAGGTTTTTAAACGAAGGATGCTAGTTAAGGTCACACAGTGGGTGATTTTTTCGAAATTGGTCCGGGTTTTCGAAGGTTCGCCGCGGCGATAAATGTTTTTCGTTGCGGTGAGCTTTTCCCGAAAGGTTTTGCTCTATTGCTGGTTCCTTCGCCACGGCGAAAGAATTAATCTTCGCCGTAGCGAACTTTTTCTGAAAGTTCAGTCTGGATTCTGTATGTTTCGCCGCGGCGAACTTCTTGGTACGCCTCATTCTCTCGTTGACTTTACTTTAGCCTTCTTTCATTCCACATCTTCTTCTTGACTTCCTTCTCCTTGAGTCTCCTATAATAAAAAAAATGGTAGTTTGCAGTATCAATTGTTCTCAAAAAATTAATTAGTGCAATGAATACTGATTTGTAACAAATTTTACCTTCAAACTACATAAAATAAAAGCACACACTCAAGAATCAATTTAAGCACAAAAGCTAGAGATAGGAGTCAAAAAGTCTAGTAAAAGTCATGAAAATGTCGCCAATTTGTGTAATAAACTTGGGCTTAATCACTTCCCAACATCATACGATCATCATCATTCATGGTAGAAGGGTTAGGTTTTTAGTGATAAATAAAGAAGACAACAAAATGGGAGTAGCAAGTGAAAGGTGAGAACAAGGTTCAACGTTAATGAAGGAAGGTGAGTGTCATGGAGGAGAAGAAGATAATGAAGAAGATGAAGAAGAGAGATTAACAAAGAGATGAGAGTGTTTAGCCAAAATAAGAGACAAATCAAAGTTTCTTTCAAAGAGTATAGCGAGAGTGACTTGCCACTTGTCACTTGTCACATGTCCTCCTCTTATGGCCCCTACTTGGTCCTCTTTAATAACTAGTCAATTTGTCTATAATTTCTAATCCAATTGTGTCCCAACTGTCTATAACATTTGTCATTAAATCCTAATATCACATATCAATATTTTTACTACCATTCGACACTTATTTATGTTACCATAATTTAATTGTCTTGCCATTTGACATTTTTCCTACTCCAAAATACCCAGAATTTCAAAAATTTTCTAAATCTTCACCAAAAACTCTAAATCAATATTCATACACACCAACTCAATTTTCAAGACATATAATCCACAATTCACATCATAATCACATTAAAAATCAATTATACCCAGAAAGTGTCAAATGAGTGCATGAACAGTCATAATAATGTGTGCGAAAATCAGATTCACGAGTATGTGTGCTATATTATGCATGAGCATGAAATGCATTTCCTAATTTCTTATTAATATCTCTCATGTACAATATTTTAGGGTTCCTTAGCATGAGAAAGCGGGATGTTACACTCTAGATGAGTCTCTCTTTATATTGACGTGATAGGTGTAAAACTTAGTATGTTTTCTAGGTATTATAGTGTGTTTTTAGTGTTTTTCTTAGATGATAATCATATGTTTAGGACTTTGATTTACATTCATGTTAGTGTTTTTATATGTTTTGTTTGAATATTAATGTTTAAGTTAAGAGTTTGATCTTATTATATATTTTACGGATTGCTTGATGTGTTTGGTGATGAGTGGAGATAGGAAAAAAAGAAGAAAAGAAGAAGAAAAAGTTAGAGAAGCAAGTCATCGTGCAATAAGGAAGCAACATGTTTGAAGCCTCTTGCATGATCATCCAACCCTAGCATGATCGTATCAGAGAGATCATGCATATGATCATCCAACCTTAGCATGATCGTATCAGAGAGATCATGTATATGCATGATTGGGCAAGGTTTTTTCTAGGATGTAAGATTTTCATAGTTTTAATCTTTTGGGGCTATTTTTAGAAGATATACATATGGAACCCTAGAAGGCTCAAGAGTATATAAAGAAGCTTAAAAGACCACTTAATGGTGGCATAATCATTATTAAAGAGGAGATCAAAGCAGAATTCTCAAGAATAAGGCTTTAGATTTTCTAGTTTAAGGTGTTGATAAGTTTTATATAAAAACTTTCAATGTGCAAGTATATGGATTATAACTTATAGTACAAAAGGTATTGTTCTCATAAGGACTAATTAGACACCTAAAAACTTAAATAAAACTTTATCTAAGGTACTAAAAGATTGATTGATTTAAAATAAACTACTGGAATTGAAATAACTAATAAAACAAAACAATTGAATAATTGAGCTGCTAATAAGAATAAAGTTGATCAAAGCTGAAAACTTAGGGATTATTCTATCCTTATTTTGTCTTTCCTTTATCTTGTTAATTCAATTACATTTGATCCTAGATATCCTAAGGTTTTGGATAACCTTTCTTGAGATCTAATCAAATAATCTCTATTGAAATAGAAAATAATAGAATTGCAACCTCTTGATTCAGAAGACTACTCCTAAGTAGTCAATTTGATTTGAAGCAATCTTAAGGATAATCAATTCACAATTAAGATCTCTCTTCAATTGTTCATTAATTTGATAATTGTAGGTCTATTATGCTGCCAATTCTCATTGTGCACCTTAACGTATGTAACTTGATTCACTCTCTTGATTTATTACCAAGTATAAGCATAACAAATATCACAAAGCATTCACAGATGTATTTAATTCACAAGAATAAGTTTGACAAAATAGATCATGAATAATCCTAATATGAATTTAGAAACTCGTAATCATATTTAACATATTGCTAATCAACATCCAAGACAATGAAATAATTGAAAAGAAAAGAAAGAAAAATTTTTGATCTTGAATTCTGAAAAATCTGGAGTGCTCTTGATGTCTCCTCTTTGATCTTCTTTTAATCTGGTGAGTGCTACCTTTTTTGTGTTTTTCTTATTCTTAAATAATTCTTAAGGCTTTTAGAGTTTTTTTTAAGGTTTCTTTTGGCTGTAAAAATAGCCCCAAAACATCAAAAGTTTGAAAAAAAAATCCTGTGATGGAAAAGCTAAAATTTGCTCTCTGTCATGCCTACCATAACTATAGCCTGCATTATTTTATGCTCCCAATTCTTCTCTTTTCTTCAATTTCCTATTTCCATTTACTCACAAACATTTCAAACAACCCTTGAAACATAAAAATTAAGATCAAATCCTTGCTCAAAACTAATCAAATAATTAAAACACATAGAAATACTAACAATAACATAATTCTAAGTCTATACGCATGATAATCCTCTAAGAAAACACTTAAAAACACACTTAAACACCTAGAGAAACATACTATATTCTACATCTATCACAACGCAAAGAAGAGACAACTTCCATATTTTATTATATGTTTTTTTCTTATTTCCTTGTTAGTTTTAGATGTTAATGATGGTTAAATTTGGATATTTAGTTACATTTATGGGTTGATAAATTCCTTTTTAGGGATTACTCTTAAATTTTTTATTGAACTTACATTCTTAATTTAATTAATGTGATTGTGATGTTTATTTTTATAATAAATTTGAATCTAGAGGTTGACTTGACTCACCTATGTTGTGTTGCACAATAAAAGCTAGAACCCTAGTAGTCTTATAAACATCAAATTAATAGGAAATTGAAGAGAGATTTTAATTGTTTATTATTTATCCATAGGATTACTTTAAATCTAGTTTTATAGTTAGAAAGAGTTTTGATAGATTGAGAGAACACAATTGAATTTCTATTTATTTTAATTAGGATTACTTGATTAGATCTCGAGAGAGGATAATTATAATTATAAGATATCTAGGATTAAAAAAGAATAAATTTAATTAAACAAATAATCCATATTGAATTAATAATTAAAGAATCCATCATAATCTATGTCACAAAACCTAACTAAGGTTATATATACTAAAAATAATAAAAACTTAAAAAATAAATCCCAGCATAAGAGAAAGAAGAGAAATAAAGAATTATAATAGTTATTACATTGTCCTCCAAATCTAGCTCTAAATCCCTTCTTTATTTTAAGAAATCCTAATAGTAACAAAGAAGGTTATCACCACTCTCAAAAGTCCCCTACAAAGAACCTTAATAGGAGTATTTTAAATTTTGGGTTACATAAATGAATTATAAGGTTATCAAACTTGTAATTTCACATCTTTAGGTCACGAATCCAACACCTTTTACACTCTAAGTTGGTGTTGATTTTTTTTGAAAATTTTATGAGTGCAAAAATGATAAGTCTAGTGTCATTTGCACTTGATTTCTACTATCGATTGTGTTTTAGATAAATAACAAGACCAATACAGTTCTAATATAGATTCATGTTGGTATTTGCGCCACTTCCCTATTTTTCTTTAAGTTTTTGACATATTTATGCTTGAATCTATATCTTATGCCTTCTGTAAAGTTTTGGCCCATTATATTAGCTGCAAAATGACTTTATATCTTCACAATTGGACAAATATGGAGAAAGTTGCACCAAACCCATGATATCTGCTTCAAATCATCACTTATAAAATAATAAACCAAACATGGGAATACATCATACAATTTATATACAATTTATTATAATGATAATAAATTACAATTAATTTAACACATAATAACTTGAAAAATTATAACCATATCACTCATTTCCCTCTCTAAAATTTAGAAGATAAAGTGCAAATTGAATATGACCTTACATATGGGCAAATGCTAGATCATGTTGCCTTTAAGATGAAGTGTTTAAAGAAACAATGTCACATATAGGTAGGTTAAAGCCTGTGTCACTTAGTATTGAAGTTTTAATATTAAGTAAGGCCTAGATCATAGTCATGTCCTAGCTTTTATATGTTGATGGAATCTTAAGTCCGAACTATTTAAAGAATGTTTAATTACAAGTTTAAATAGTTTATAGAGATTTGATTTTTAATATTTAAAATTCATGGGTACTTTAGTTCTTGTTCTTTATTAAACTTTAGAACTTATCAATTGTTCTTTCTTTATGGAATTTAAACATTTTGTTCTTTATTCTTTATGATCAATGTGTCTATTCCCCATAAATCTAATTTATCTTTATTCCTATGATTTCAATTTTGTTCAGTGGTGCCCTAAGATGTTTACCTGATTTTTGCTTTAAGATTGTTGATAACATCATTTAGAAATTATGATTGTAATTTCTTTTATTTAACCTTAGGATAATATCTTCTAGGCAATCTTCACATTTCCCTTATGGGTTTGCACTAGTTTAATTACCTAAAATTGAAAAGCTTTAATGAATAATGAAATATCATCTGAATTATCTAAACTAACTTTTATATGCAATCATTATATCATATTGCTTAGGGCTTTAAATTTAAACAAAAGAAAGAGATGTTTGGCTAGGAGATTGTTAGAAAGCATGAAAAGTAATTTAGAAGTCATTATAAATTAGTTTCTAATTAAGGAAAAGATAATTTTGGAAGAAAGACAAGGATTCAATAAGATATACCATAAATTCAAGATTCAAGACTTATAACAATGACTTCTTATTTTTATTTTCTTTGTTATTTTTATGTTGTTATTTATTTTTATTTATGAATTAATTGGGATATAGATTTAGGTGGAAGGTAACTGTTGATTGCAAAAACAAACTACTTGTTTCACGCTAAAAACCTCAAGTATACGAGTCGTTACTTATAGTAAAAAGTAGATATCGTCCCACAGAGATTGTACTTAGGCATCACTTAATTCAGTTTGTACTTTGTTTAAGACTCAAATTCAAATAATAAACTGAAAAAAGCAAAATCTAACAAACTAGCAACAATTGAATAATGTAACAATGGAAATTTGTCTAGAGAATTAATCAAGTTATGAGAGAGCAGATTTTATTTACCATTAATGCTAATCTAGCCATTTATGTGTTTATGGGGTGTCGGTTCTAGACAATCGTAGGGTTGATTACTCTCTCTCGAGTTATAACTATTCCCTAAATTGTAAACCTTAATCAAATTATGGACTTGCAATCTCTCACTTCACAAATTAACCATAATTCTAATTAGTTCTAAAGCTCTCTACAAAACAATCGGGTCTCGCATGAGATCTCTCTCTATGAATTACTGATTAGATTGATTAAGTGGTCAATTAGATTGCCTAACTCTCATTAATCGGATCCAATCATTTTTATCCAGCTTACCCTCTCAGTTTGTTGTCGAAACATGCAAATACATTAATCAGTTAGAACACCTAAACTAAATAAACATAATTCAATTAGATCATCATTAAGTATAAGCAAAATCTCGAAGGAAAAGTTAGAACATCATTAACAACTCAAAATCCATAATCATACAACCTATCCCAACCTTACACATTAAATGAATAAAAAGGGAAATGGGGAGGAAATAAAACTTACGTTGGACAATTTAGGACAGCAACAGATTAGGAGATCACCTAATCTGGGAAGCTTCGGCATCGAAACCCTCCTCCTCTTCCTCTTCTTTTTTTCTCTCTCTCTTCTTTCTCTTTCTATTTAGGGTTTCCAAATGTAAGCTAAATGTAGCACCCTTTCTAGGGTTACGTCATAATGTTTTTATAGTCTTTTCCAATTAAGGTAACCCTAGTGTCTTTCCGGGATCTGAAATGTCCGAATGTCCCTCAAAAATTTGAATCTGGAAGTGACCCCGAGTCTGTCTATGCACAGGCCACGATCATGGCCCTTGGTGCACAATCGTGGCTAGTTTTCTACTCTCTATCATGATCCTGTCTGACTCCCTACGATCGTGGTCCTACGCTCGAGCTTCTGTCACAATCATGACTCGAAGGCCACGATCATGGCTTGAAGGCCACAATCGTGGGCCTATGTTTTAGTTCAAGCCTCCTCCAAAACTCCTCCAAATGCCCTGAAACACTAACAAACTCATCACGACACCTCATATATATATAATTGAAGTTCAAAAACATGTTCTCACCCAGAAAACACTTAAAACACAAATATTTATGAACTAACACAATTTCTTCACCTAAACACACATTAAGCAATCACATTAATCATTAAACACACACCAAATTACCTATAAAATATAATGCAATCTACACCTAACAACATCCCCATACTTAAACTTTTGCTTGTCCTCAAGCAAAGATCAAATACAACCAATAAATTTCTATCACTTCATTTTCACAAAGGTTAAAGCATGCAATCCCTCAAACTTTGGCCAACTTAAGTGTCAAGCTACTACACACATCATGACTAGTTTTCATTGTTACACATAAGTAAACTCAACCCATGAAACCATTGATCAATGATAAGTATAAATTCAAAATGGACCTTCCTTACAAATTTCACTCGTTTTTCTCAAGTGTTTTATGGTTAGTGTTTTGCTCAAACTTCCTATAGGAAATCACACTATCTTAGGCTCACAAATTCTCCTCCACAATGATTACATGCTAGGATAGATCAAAAGAACTTTATTTTGGGTTGTAATGTGGCTAAGGTTAAGGTAGGTTAAACAGGTTTTAGGGGTTTATCATAAGCATTTATAAACCACTAATTGTACAAAAGGAAGAAAAGATAAACTGACAGGCCCCTATCCTACAATGACTAGGCGACCTGCCCAACACTCCACGGTGACTCTCTAGTCGATATTCGAGTCAGCTGGAAAGTTCCTGTGAAGCTAAGCCTATTACCTTTGTTAAGGAAAAGCTTTAATTCATAATAAGAAATGTAAACAGTGGAGTTTTGTTTTTCAGTTTATTATTTCGGCAGCACAACGGCTGTATTTTGATGTCCCAAAAATTTCAAAGTCCTTGTAAAAGTTCAAAACACTTCAATTGTGACATCAATTTCTCAACTCCAAATTGTGGAGTTCAAATCCACTCAAATGTAGTCTCAAATAGTTACATCAATAAACTTTGAAAAATTAAAACAACATCATGCATTCCACTTAAAAACCTTTATACACATCCATTCTTTATACAAATGTACTTTCCAAAACATGTTTAAGGATACGCAATAGTTCTTAAAAATATGTACAAGGAAAAATAAAAATTCCTACACAGTATCACTTGACAAAGTTGACTACTTGTTAGGTGGAGTCCCTGCTACTGAAGCCCCTGACTCTACACCTGGGAGATTTTATTTAAAAATAGAAAATAAAAGGTGAGCTAAATAAGCTCAGTGATTATTATTGGTTTCCATTAAAAACATTTATACAAATGTTAACCTTCATAAAAGAAAACAATTTCTTTTCTTTTTAAGTAAGAACATTAACCAATGTTCTTACAAAACACATTCTTTCCTTTCATAAGATCAATGCATATGTAAACCAAAGCATATATATTTTTCTGAGATCAAGTTCCACTTTTCTTGTAAAGAATACAACGATGGTAATCAATACTTTCATGAACTTTCTTTTTAAAACATAGTCTATCACTAATTTTATTTGCCATATGGTACCTTTAAGTGTAAGGCCACGGAGCTGGTTCTGCATCACTTACCCATGCTTGATTAAACTCTATATACCAATTGTTATGAAGCTAGTTCTGCATTGCTTACTCATAATGATGCTAGCATTACATATAAATCAGTGGTTATAAAGCTGGTTCTGTATGGCTTACTAACAATGCTAGCACAATATATACTCCACACGTGCAAAAGGTGACTCATAGGACATACTGACAGACACAACACCACCCATGTTAGTGAAAAAAGCCCCCCAATCACTGCCATGCACATTAGCACGTACTCTGATCGATATAAGCATATGTATAAAGACCTAACAGCGTACCATAGGTTAAATCACAATTAATGCATAAGCGCGCCTTATTTCAATACCAATTCAAAACATATCCAAAATCCATTTCTATGCCAATTTAAAACATATGCAAATTTCAATTGAATGCTAATTCAAAGCATATGTATAACTTATTAGTTTCCAAGTGTATCCAAAACTCAATTCAATGCTAAATCAAAACATATGTAAACCTCATATCATTTAAATTCAAGTAGTAGCACTAATGGAATTATTCATAAACATACTTTTCAAGTAAGGTAAAAAACATCTTTACAAAATCAACTTAAAGGTACACTCACAGTTTATCATTTATCGTAAACCCCCCTCACGTGTTTGGTGCTTTTCCTTTATTAGTCTCGAGTCTAAGGTGACGAGAAAACTTTATTGTCTTACTCAACTATGAGGGAGACCCCTGAAGGGTTCCTGAAACCTGCTAAGTGCATCTATTGTAACACACCACTACCATAAAGCATATGTTTGAACATCCAAAGGATATTTAAGAATATACCCTATGAAAATGGCATGTTATAACAATTACATCAACTTATTATGGCATTATATAGAACATAAGTATTTCCAAAGATTAAAACTTCTCACTTCGTTCACAAAATGAAACTTACTTACATTGTCATTACATTTCATAATCCATGTTTATATATAACATACATAACATTTGGAAGTTTAAAGTTCTATAAAAAAAGTTCAATATAAAAGGAGAAGCTAAACAAAAGTATTCTATCTAAACTCTGCGGGTATCAGCTGAGCAGACTTTTGAATCATTCTTGTTTCCAAAATTGACAATACTAGACTTCTATTATATCACCTTAGAAGCTAAGTCTCCCTTGTACCTGAAAATCAACGTTGCAATTTTGATGAGTTAGTGAACTCAGTGAGTGAACCATCATCGATGTGCTCACTCAAGTCAGAACACAAATATCATAAGTATAAATGAAATTCACAAGTGTATTTCCCAATTCAACATATGTATCACATCATTCAACATTGAATACTAGATCACAATATAAATCATAAACTATAAACATTTCATATAATCATTTCAGAAAAATCCAATCATTTATCTCAATCCTTCATATCATCAACATATACACAAAGATTGTATATCATTATATCAACACAATTCAGTAATTCTTCGTAATCATTCACATGATACATGTAAAGATATATATTTATATAAATGCAAATTCACATGTAACTCCACTTTCATTTTTACTTTGTTGTGACCGAGCGCCAATTTACTGTCTTGTATTTGTTGTGGATTTGAACTCATTTCATATTATGTCCCATACCCATTGTGAATACCGGGCTTATTAATAATTAAGCCTATGGCTCTTTGTGCACATTTCTGAGTTTTAAGCTCTTTTTCACACTGGTCACTCCAGTCACAACTCCTTTATCTGATCATGTATAATAATATGATGGAATGCATCAATTCACATAATATGCTATCAATAACTTTCATTCAATGTGCACATTTATTTATCACATTCATCGGATCTGAGTCCGACATTCAACTTAGTTGAGTACACATTTTCTATGTTCACATACAAATAGAAAGTAGTTCCAATACAATTCCAAATATCGAACTCCTCGAACCATCAATGTTTGGAATTATCACAATAATATCATTAATAGTTTAATATCTAAAAGTTAATTAAAAATAATTCAATCATAGTGAGAAAACATCTAGGTTAACTCATAGTTCGCTCCAGATAAGCTATTGCCGTGATAACCGGGCAATGTCTGGATGTTGACGATCAATTTGTGCTTCTTTAGTCATGCAATGCACACATATAGTTCACACATTACTAAGTTGATCAATCATATGAATATTCAATCATGCATATATATATGTCTCATGTTTAATGCATGCTCAATTGACCTTTCCGGGTATGTAACTATTTATAAATTTTAACCATTCAAACATCATATTTTGTATACTACCATTTTGCAATCAGGTTTGTACCTTTAAGTTAGCTTAATTTACTCCAAATTCATCAACCATACTTTGCACTTATCTTTAAACGTTTCCATGATGCCTCTTATAACACACACACAATTGTTACTTTAAATCTGAAATTTCAACAAGCTAAATCTATACATTCACCAAACTTTTTCCAGCAATATATATTCATACATTTACCAAATTCTCATTCATAAATACCCCATGTTCTTCAATGCTCACTCATCCATACCTTATACACATTACTCATGTCCTTAAGATCATGTTTGCATTAAAAGAACTCATTTATTCCTTTAAGAAATCAAAATCTCCATATTTGAACTCAACCACATCAAAACAATCCATTCTTTAGATTATGATATCAATTAACTACATAAACTTATCAAGCTCTTAAACAATTAATCAAGGAATAATATAGGCTCATTCCTAGCCTTAATCGAGTTCAAATATACAAATTTAGAGTGAAATTTCTCAGTTGGTTCAATATGTACATGATTGAGCCCAAGTTTATCACATAAATTGGCGACATTTTCATGACTTTTGCTATACTTTTTGACTCCTATCTCTAGCTTTTGTGTTTAAATTGATTCTTAAGTGTGTGCTTTTATTTTATGTAGTTTGGAGGTAAAAATTGTTACAAATTAGTATTCATTACACTAATTAATTTTCTGAGAACAATTGACACTGTAAACTACCTTTTTTTTATTTATTATAGGAGACTCAAGGAAAAGGAAGTCAAGAAGAAGATGTGGAATGAAAAAAGGCTGAAGTGAAGTCAACGAGAGAATGAGGAGCAACAGAAAGTTCGTCGCGGCAAAGTGGATCTGTTGCCACGGCGAAACACACAGAATCCAGGCTGAACTTTCGGGAAAAGTTCGCCGCGGTGAGGATTAATTCTTTCACCGCGGCGAAGGAACCAGCAACAGAGCAAAACCTTTCGGGAAACGTTTGCTGCGGCGAAAAACATTTGTCGCCGCGGCAAACCATCGAAAACCTAAACCACTTTCAACAAAATCACCCACTATGTGACCCGACCCAGCATCTTTCGTTTAAAAACCTACCAAATTAGGTTATAGCAGGGAGACATATAGAGAACAAGAGAGAAGAGACAGAAAAACACGAAGCACACTCTCGACTTTTCCTCTCCACTTGACCATCATCAATCACTTCTTTCCATTTTTCTATCGCCACATTCATTATCTGCTGCTGTCGCCATGGATGCTCTTGGTGGATTTCCGGTTGTGAGTTCTCCCAAAGCAATGCTTGGCTAAGCACCATTTCCTCTTGAAGATGTAGCAATGGCTTGAGTTCAA
>JANQAP020000288.1:2740776-2770789 GCA_026874005.2 Erythroxylum coriaceum
CATTTAATGACAAGAATGAAGAGAGGGTTGGAAATATGAACTACCATTCGATTCCATGTAATCAATACATAAAATACGTATTTTATTTTTGATATGTATCCCAATTAAATGAAAATCAAAGTGACGTGATTGAGACCGAGAAGCGTTATTAATTGATGACAACAAGAGAAATTAGAGAGAGCAGCAAGAAGAGGAGGATGATTTACTTTTCCTTTAGTACACGTTCTCTAAGTATCTTTTCCCAACATTCATTCGGTTTTTGTACGTGAAATATTGCTAGAGAGATTGGAGAGAAAAGCAGAGGTTAGAAGAGTTATTAATTGGGTTGATAGGTTTCTCAGTCAAAAGACTACCAAAATTTATTACGTGTCAAAAAATATAATGAATTGAATGGGTGATATCTGCTTTTTTACTCGAAAGGAAGGACAGGCCAACTTGTGTCTACTATTTATAGGGAGAGTTTAATGGAATAAATTGGGCTGTCAGATAAATTTGTGACTGATAGATCTATGACACATTAACGACGACAGCGACTATCTATTCGCGCTTAGTATATAGTAGTTAATAATGTATTATAATGAAAGTTAAGATTTTAAAGGGTAGATTCATAATCTTTTAAAGTTTCAATGAAATTTTTTTAACTCTTTCATACAATCTAAATAAAAAATTATATTTTTCAATATTTATATTCTTTATTTATTTCTTAATATTTTAATTAAAAATTTGATTTTAAATTATTATTTTTAAAAACAAATTACTATTTTATTCTTAAAAAATACTAAATTTATTTAATCTCACTAATAAATTATATTTGTGAAAATTTAGATTCTTTATTTATCTCCTTATATTTTAATTGAAATTTTTAAATTATGATTGTTAGAATCTAATTATTATTTTTATCATAAATTTGTTTAATAAATTAAATTATTAGTTAATATATATTTTGCTTAAAATAATTAAGAATGTGTTAAAAATAATATTTAAAATACAAAGAAGTATATTTAAAGGACATTAAAAAGGAAATTAGAATAAACTTAGAGTATTTTCTACTGACTTTCTTTAAATATGCTTCAACTTTTATAAGTTTTTTAAATAAATTATAATATCGAAATACAATTTTTTTTATTTATGTTAGATTCAATGTTAGTTTAAATTATTAGATTTATAATTAGTCTATTATATATTAATAGACATTATTAGTGCATTTTTATTTTAATAAGATATTTTATTTTATACTATATTTTTACTTATTCTTATAATTTTTATTTCTTATTTATTATATGCCGGTTTTATAGTGGTTTAATACCAGTTGAACCTTTAAATCTTAAACTTTTTTTTTACCGATTCTATGTCCGATTCGATTTTTAAAACATTATATTTAACTTGTATAAAGCTATAATATATTATTTAAGACTGAACTGATTAGCTGCTATATGGAGACTCCAATGTCAACCCATCTAATAGTTTTAATAAGGATTTCATAATACATTAAAATTAAAATCAATTTTAGGTCATATTATTTTACCTCTTGTAATTTCGGACTTAAAAGGTTTTACTGAAAGTGATTGAGTTGGAGAGTGTCATTAAATTGTATTTTACTTAGGTAATACAACTTTTATTTAGAGTTGAGAAAAGTTATCGACTTCTACTTTGTTAACTTGTAAAGCATTTGTTATTTATTATATAACTAGAATAATCTGACTAAGGAACTTGACGAAAGAACTTCATTTAAAATAAAAAAAGAGTTTTTGTTAACAAAGAACCCCTTATCTCATGAATGCATCATGTATTATGAGTGTGTTGGAAACATGGTGGTTCAGCTTAACTATGTAATGTTTGAAGAACTCTCATTAAGGCATTCAATTATGTTACTTTCAAAGCATCAAAAAGCTTGTTTGGAGTGAATAAAAGTCATCTTTAATGGTTGGTGTTTGGATACATATACATAATTAAAATTAATACTTGAAGACAAACATGACGTTAATAAAAGTAAGTATGCGCGAATTAAGTTGAATATATGAATAATTATAAATTATATTTTTTGAAATCTAAGAGTTAAGTATGTTTAATTATATGTTAATATATGAATATAAAA
The DNA here is from genome assembly GCA_026874005.2 of Erythroxylum coriaceum. NCBI lineage: Eukaryota > Viridiplantae > Streptophyta > Magnoliopsida > Malpighiales > Erythroxylaceae > Erythroxylum > Erythroxylum coriaceum. Next base: position 2,742,872 of record JANQAP020000288.1, read on the forward strand.
AGAATATTGTAATATCAAGAGTTTAAATGGAATGATTTGGTTACTATATGTACACATATATATAATCTTATTGTATTGTATATAGTGTAAAGTAAAATTAGGAGTTTAGTGTTATTGTAATAAAAATGTATTTTGTTAAATTTTATCTCGCCTTATAATTTCTATTGAAAACAATCCAAATATATAATAATTATTTAGTATTTATTATTTATTATTAAATATTTTATTTTATTTTAATAATATATTTATTATTTATAATAATAATAATAATCAATAATAACTTTTGAACTAAATTGTTAATGTTTAAAAAATATGATTACCGTGTTAAAATATTTTAAAACTTAAATGCTAAATTAAAAATTCTTAAAAATTAAATACTTTTAAATAATTTTCTACCTTTAACACTCATCGTACCGTTGAGGAGACAAGACAAGACATGCCCTTGTCCAGTAGAGATGAGCCAGCTCATCGTACCGTTGACGAGACAAGACAAGATATGCCCTTGTCCAGTAAAACGTGGATCTAAACTTGGAATCCGGCAGTAGAAATCGTTCGACTGAAGTGGGGGACGAGAGGAGCACAATCAAACAGCATCTAGAGAAACATCCAAAACCTGTCAATTTAAGCTTCCCTCGAGGATCTCCATATGCACTAAATGTTAAGTCGTTTAGGGATTGGGAGGATTTGACGCGTGCATGACAGTGCTTACTAAGTGGTCCAGTCCAGGCCTTGAGCCTCACTCTTGCCATCTAGTGGCAACGTGGGTACATAATTTGGATGGCGACTCATGGACATGTTTCTTTAGGACTTTAGTGATTCGAAACAAACCTAAAAACACACACTTGAATTGCATCCTAAACTATCTTTTAATTCAAAGAATTAAAAAGTCAAGTTGATGTGATAAAAAGATGGCTTATCTTAATTTTAGTTCTATAGTGGTCTGTTCTATAGATTCTTTGGACTTTGCTTTGTTCAACTGTGTTCGTTTTGTGTTGGTGTTTAATCTGTACAAGGTCGTGTTGAGCTTGTAGACTCTTTGTATACCGATTTTATTCAAGAAAGACGAATCTAGTTTTAGGATTGCCTGTGACCATTCTGATTCCAAGTCGATACAACACAAGTAAATGTGTCCTTTGGGCTGTGATGATCCATCAATGAGTAGGCCCAGTGAGCATAAGATTAACATTCGCAGGTGTATTGACTTGTATAAATTCACTTTTAATGTTTTTAACAAAATTCAAACAAATTTGAACAGTTTTGATATTTATAAATTGATTTTTAATGTTAATATCTACTTACAAAACAAATTTTATAAACAATATTTATTAATAATGTCAAAATTGAAACAACAATGATATACTAAAATTCTCGCTGATACAATTAAAATCTTATATAATTCTGTTATGGTTTGATTCAATTTTAAGGTATGGAACTTGGATCTTATATTGATTAAATACAAAATTGGTGTGAAATTTATAAAGATTTTGGGCTCTCCACCTTTATAAGCTAGTTTTTGGAGTGTGGCTCTCCCAAAGTCCTTATTAATTGGTATCAGAGTCGGTCTCGGAGTGGTGGCCTAAGAGTGCCAGCAGTAACCAACGTGGCCTTGACCAATAAGAATCTCGGAGTGGTGACTTGGAAGTGTCAGCCATGATCAACGAAAACGTTGGTCCTTATGAAGGGATTACTGTTATGGTTTGATCCGATTGTAAGGTATGGGATTTAAATCTCATATTGATTAAATACAAAGTTAACGTGAGATTTATAAACACTTTGAGCTCTCCACTCTTACAAGATGTGGCTCTCTTAAATTCCTTATCAAATTCATATATTTTTAGAAAAACATATTCGTGTGGTCAATCCTTCAATTCCAGCTTTACAATAATTTATAGAAAAATGCATAAAGTAACAGACAGCTTTAGACTGGTAATTTTCAATGTTTCTTCACAACCAAACATCCCACTTCAATTACAAACACAACAGTGCAGGAACATACAGTTCCGAGTTATACATACATGCATGACAAACACTTCAACATTATCCTGAAAGAGAAGAAAAAAAGGGGAAAAAAGAAACATGTCTATTAAATCAGGTACACCACGAAAGGTTCATATTGCTTGACCTGCGAGAAACAATTTGAGACAAAATATTAACAACCCTTCTTGTATAGAACTTGATAAGTAAAAGCAAAATGAACATGAAAAAGTGACATATCTAAACCTGTATACCATTTTTTTCTCTATATATAAATGAATATGTATGTATCTATCAGTATAATTTTCTGAATTGCGATTTCTAGCGGATCAACAATGGCCATGGATGCTCACTGAAAGTGAAAGGAGGGCAAGCTTCAGCTTCCTCCCATTCACCAGAAGCAGAACTCATATGCAAACTCGTTAATGTTACACAGTGAAGAAAAAGCTGAAAGGTCTGGTGTCAAATTTGGGCCACTTTGACATCAGGAATTATAGGTCCCATGGGAGTTATAAAAAATGTGGTTGACGCTTGACACGCCCAATGATTGGATATGTTTAATAAAGCATGATAGTGGGTATGGCAATTTGTGCAAGTTCATCGGACATAGCACATGCTTTAATCATTTGTTGTGTATATTAAGCAGATGCTTAATACATGAAGATTTGCTAAACTTTACATAACATATAGAGTGTCTTAATGTTGGAAAAGAAAAAGCATGGAGTGCTCGTTTGGGGCACTGATAACCTGAGATTTACTGATGTAACAGTTCTGGAAAAACCTAAGTTTATAATGATAAGATCAAACTTGGCAGTCTAAGATAACTAGTACCTTGACCAGTTCGAAGCAAGGAGACAGACTCAGATGTTTCCTCATTGATAGCTTGATTTTCCACAGATCCAGGCTTGTTTTGGTTGTCAACTTCAAAGAGTTTGCCTTGAAGGTCAGGATGGATTTTTCTCTTCAACATTTCCCTCATCAACTAAACATCAGAATGCATTGAAATTAATTAATTAGCAAGATATGGCATTGCCACCGACCAGCAAGAAGTTCTTGCTGGTATCTTCCTTAAATGAATAGAAGTTTCAGAAAAATCTATTATATGTCGGTGTTTAAGCAGACGCTCAGGCCTCAGGGTACAACTACTCACCTGATGTATTCTTTTCTTGGGACGCAAGTCCTCTCGAACGTGAGGCAGCACCTTCTTGGCAAAGGAGAGGCCATTCTTTGTTCGATCAACAGTCTTTTTACCTGGATTGAGCTCAGTTTCAATGAACTCTGGCTTCTTCTTGATCATTTCAGAATCTGCTTGAAATAGTTCTGCTAGTGTTATTCTTTCTCCTTTCTTTCTCCTTGGATCAATCTCATAGTAAGCCGAGTTGAGTCTTGAGTTTGCAAAAGAGTTATGTCCAACATCGTCATATTTGTGCTCAAATGTTGTGAAAATCAAAGGTTTCAGCTCTTCATCTTCAACAGTATCGTTGTCACCATCAACATGCACATTTAGTTGGCCTTTTCCATCTTTCGGTTCTTCGTTTTCTTCTTCCTCTTCTTCAACATCTTCTTCCTCGTCACTTTCCAGGGTAAAATATTCCTTCTGACGAGTGGTGATATTTTTCAGAGGATCGAAACCTAATGTTACAATTGTTAGAATGTCATCTTTCCAACCCCCAAGCACGTCAACCAGTGCCACTTGCTTCAGCAATGCTTGCTTCTCAGCACCATTGGTAACGAATTCAGCTTTCTTCACACTTTCAGCTAACCCTTCTGTAGCAAATTCATAAACCTTTGATTTATCTTTTCAACACTCGAGTAAATGTACACAAAACAAGGATTTACAGTTCCTAAAGTCAAATTACAGATAGAAAAGATTGTTACATAAACAACAATAGTTTGTCCTTAACCTTCGTTAATACTAACCTTTGATGGAACCATGATGGAACCTCCTCTGTACCCAGTTGAAGATCTGTTGCCAAGAAGTAAAATAATTAACAAAATGATGTACAATACAAGTGGCATTGTAGATGAAAGAAAGACAACCATTAAACCTCAAGTTAAAACATTGGAAGTGAGACAATATAAATTAATGTACTACTTAATTCTAACCTTCATCTTTCTCAACAAGTTCTTGGCAGAATGGAATATTGATACAAAGGGAAGTGTCAAAGCTATTAAAATGAGGAAAATTGCTAATGCAGAAGGGACTGTAGGGCCAGGTACTGATGGAGGTCTTAGGTGATGACAGATGTTCAATGAATAGTGGGGCCTGAAAATATATAGGCATGGGATGTGTGAGGATCCACAATGTTGGGTCTCTCTGGCAGGATCGATGTGCCGAAATTCCTGAATATGATATCTGCACTAAAATTGTAATCTCACTCACAGACTCACTGGTGTTGCATGCTAGCAATATAGAGAGTGGAGAGCAGCTTAATTCTTTACCCAAACACTACCTAATCTCCTTGTAAGGATTCGTAGTTTTGCCATAGCTGATCTGCAGGCTTCTGCTACTTGTTGTCCTTCCTCATTCTACGAAGAGTAACATATGTCAAGTGGAGATTTCACGGGCCATCTCTTTCGCTTCCCCATGTGAGAGTTCAGGCCCCGGTAGATATCTGGATAATGTCTAGTGGGGAGCATTCATTACACTAACTTTTCCTCGTCTTTTGGCTTTTTTGTATTTAGTATGAAGAGTCTAGACCTATTCGTATAACATGGTTATTTCTAGTAATTAAGTAGTTTAGGAAGCTCAATGCAATACTTTTCCTTTACAAGTGAAGCTGTTAATTAAGGATACTTGCTGTTAAATATATTATCAAGTTACAGGATGAAGCACCCTCTAGTACAAGTTCTTACATATCTATCGCCTTAAACTGGTAAAATAGCATATGAAATGAATCATTTGGTGTCCCGATTAATGTATGTACTCAACAAAACTTAATGCATCGTCCAAGTGCAAGGGACGAAACTCACTCCAAGTGATAATGAATACAGCTAAAAATTGTTTGGTATATTAGCTACAGTTAGCTGGATCCTGATGGTTCTTAGGCAAGAATCAAAGTCTTGCTGCCATGTCTAGGAAAGTTGTACACAGGAGTTGGAAAGCATCTACAAGCTAATCAGACAACTTTCTGCAGCTAAAAACCTTGAATTAAGGACATCCTTGGCATTGGCATGCTTTGTTTGTATGCTTTCAGAATCGCCAAGCTTTGAGAAACAATTATTGAGGTCCAGACCGGCCAGGGAAGACTACATAACAACATCGTAGCTCGAAGCTAGCCCACCACTTACGACAGTCGGTTGTAAATATTAATATGTTGTCTAGTCATGGAGGAAAATTCATCTGAACTCTAAAAACTATCAGAATGTATGGAGAACATGGGAACTGTACGCTTGCAGATGTGGTTGCTAAAAACCTATCATCTCCAACACCTCAAAGACTGGAAGCTTTGGATTCTTGTTAAAGCAAGCTGATGATTTAATATTTCAGTGAGATGTAGGGCTATGGCTACAAAGTCATGTACTCTATAATGGCCCTTCCAGATTATACAGCCAAACCTCTTTTTGGGTGACAAACAAAAGCAAATTTAGGGAAAAAGAAGAATGTGCTATTTTGAAAGTTAGTATGCACATTAGCATGTCTGGTGCTGAAAAGATTCATGTGGTCCATGTTTCCATCACAATTATATTCAACCTTGTCTTTTTTTTTTTTCCTTGTTTCTCATCTATAGCCAATGAATTTATTGCCCCACCCATTAACTTTGGAAAAGTTCATAATTAACTCAATACCAAAGCAAGATGTCATCATGTATACTAATAACAAACTTTTATGAAAAAGTTCTTCTAAAGAGCTTTATAACGTATATGATCAATGTTTTAAAAACTAGACCGGAATTTAAATCAGCAAAATAAGAAGTTCAAGGTTTAAAAGATTCAATTAGTATTAGATCGTTATAGAATAGGCTAAATATTAAATAAAACTAGCTAAAGAATTTGAAATATAATTGAAAGAGATTGTTTTTACTTATCGAAAAATTTGAAGTTTAATTAAAATAAAAGATTGTTAAATTAAAATTAATTGATTTATTTTAGTTTACAAAAACTTATTAATTTACGAAAATTGATCGATTAATTAATAAATTATTCAGTTTTTAACAATAAGAGTTATTAAATAAATCAAACTAAAAAGTTAGACAATTCAAAATTTTTACGGTTAAATCGGTCAAATCAATTAAATTTTTTAGTTATTGTTTACGACAGAGAAATTGATAATCTGAATATTACGTATATATATGGTAAAGTTTTCTTCTTCTTTTTTACACTTTAATATTTTGAGTACTCTTAAGGGATACAAAACCGGCAAGTTGTGGTTTCCTAATTCCTTAGTTGTTAGTTTATTACTAATTCCTTAGGGTCAATGGACCAATTATTAGGAAATTATAAGGCATGCATAATCATGTCTGTTGTCTTCTCGTTTTCAAAAGGAAAAGGCATTTTGCTTAATGAGTACAGGTCCACGGCACGACCTCCTGTTTTAACAAGAGCCGTCAGTTGCGATTGAGCAATTACTATCAATGGAAATAGAATCTATTTCCACCTGCACATGGAACCATCCCCAGCAGTAGGCACCAAGACCGACCCTCTTTACCCACAAAAGGTTTGGCGATTGTTGCTTTTCTTGTCATTTGACTATTTCTTGGGTGATAATATTACTATTAATACATTAGTTCATTAAGAACATTAATGATCATTGAAAGAACTGAATTTCAACAAATTATTAAAATCTTGGAATCAACATCAAAACGGTGTAGTTCATATTAAAGTTGGTAATATTTGTTATTATATATATTTAAAAAAAGAGAAGCTTGTTCTAATGAAATGTGCTTTCTATATTATGGCTTCTTTCTAAACACACACTCTCTCTCTCTCTCCGCTAGAAGATTGATTCTTGATTAATGTAAGTCACAGTTACATAGAAAAATAAGTATGTTCTACACTTGCCTCTTCATGAGGATCAAATGTGTCAAAAAATCTTGGATTATAGATCCTGTTTGAGGTCTAAGTTATAGAGAAAATATTGGTCGATTTAAATTTCTAAAAGGCAAGTCTTGAGAATTGATGCCTTAAACAAAGAAGAATGACTTATGTCTCGGCTAGCATATCTAAAAGTTAAGTTACATTCAATCTTTTCTTTTCTTCGATCTTTTGTAAAAATCTATTCTATAAGTCACTTGATTAGCATATAGGCCGGAAACCTATGATGTGGCTCCCTTGAAGCTTCTCAATAAAATATTCCACGAGTCTAGGAATCACAGCGAAAAGAATCTTTCGCGATTCATGTAGTTTAACAATGTCATGTACATTTGGTTTGTGCTATTTCTAGATGCCTTCTAACCAAAGGTAGCCTAGATGTGGTTTATGTTATCCCCCTGTACTCCCTAAGCAAGGGATAAGTAATGAATGATTAAGTTGAGATGAACTTAAGAATCTAAGCTTACTAAAATCTAAAACCAACTTAAGTTATTAACCTGAGTTATTTCTCACTAAAACTATTTTAATATATATATAATCTCTTAACTATTAAATTTAATATCACTTCAGGTAAGCCTAAATATTCTGAATTTTTTCCATTGTTGGATAAACTAAAAGCTCGAATCAATGCTTGGCAAAATCGTTTCCTATCACTTGCTGCTAGAGTTACCCTAATTGTATCAATGTTGAACAGCATGTATGTTCATTGGGCTGCTCATGTGGTAATTCCAAAGAGAGTTATCAAGGACATGGAGAGGGTATTAAAATCCTTCTTATGGACTAGTAAACATGATAATTGCAAAGGAGAAAAAGTCAAATGGAGTGATATTGTAGTGCCTAAAAAATAAGGGGGTTTGGGCATTATTTCGATCAAACAAATGCAAAGGGTTTTACTTATGAAGAGAATATGGAAATTATTCGTGGATTAAAAAGCAATGTGGGTTAAGTGGGTGCAAATATATCGTCTTCAAGGGCGGAGCTTTTGGCAACTTCAATCAAGGTATGATCATTCTTGGATTTTTAAGAGTTTGTTGCAATTGTGAGATATGATTTATCCTTTCATTAAAAGTAGGGTAGGGAATGGAGAGGATACGAGTTTCTGGTTTGATAATTGGAATGAATCTAGCCCATTATGGTTTCGGAATGATTTACTAGTTTTCAGAAACTGAATCCCTAAGGGAGCTACGATTGCATGGGTTAGTAAGGAGAGGACACAGTTGTTGAATTGCAGATTTGGTCAATTACTTGATCATTATGTGAACGGTGTACAACTTCGCAATCAACAGGATAAATGGATGTGGGTGGCAAATCATAGAGGGGAGTCTTCAACCAAATCGGCACATGGTATAGTGAGAGGGCGCCATGATGCTGTACCATGGGCTGATCTGGTGTGGAAACAGGTAATTAGCCCGAAATCTACTATTTGCTTGTGGCTTATTATTAAAAATCGATTGAGCACTAAAGACCGTTGGTTTGGTAGTTATGATCCCCTTTGTGTATTGTGTAAACAAGTCAATAAGAGTCGGAATCACCTGATTTTTTATTGTAATTACACTAAAGTGGTGTGGAGCAGAATCTTGCATATGCTAGGGATCCAAAATTTCTCCTTTGAATGGAATGAGGTATTGAATGATGTTATACGGTTTTCCAAACCTGGGTGGAGAGATGGACTCATCATCCGGACGTTGTTTTAGATGGTGATATATTACATATAGAGGGGGAGGAATCGATGTCTATATCAGAATGTGGAGCAACATAAGAATGAGCCCGCTGCTACAATTGTTAATCTGATCAGAGAATTACTCATAGCCAAAGGACTGCAAGATGCTATTAGCTAGGAACTCAGAGTGACTTGGTTAATTTAGATTGTGTAATGTGGTTATTGGAAGCATGTTAATGGTAGTAGAGTAGTGGTGTAATAATTTTGTTTTTATCCTTATAATAAGATTGTATATAAGTTTCCAGCTTTGGTAATATATTTCTTTAAATTTCAAAGAAAACTATTAAATTTAATAAATTATTATGTTTTGAGTTAATCACTTGACAACTAAATGATTCAAAACTAAATTATTAATTTAATTTAATTCTTATTTGCAAATTCAATATTGTTAACCTATTATTTATAATTTATTATAATAAAAATAAATTTTTTTAATTACCATCACCTTTAAGTCTATAGGTATAGTGCGGATATCTTCTATCTGTTAGGCCGCAAATTTGCCTTCTGTCTGTTAGAACTTGTACGAAGTAAAAAGATGTCACAATGGCGAGCATCAATCCATTGAATCATTTTTTCTCCCAATATATATGGTTGAGTTTGTTCACACTTAACTCAAAACCCATTCTGTAGTATTGGAGTATGCTGTGTTAGATTCAATTTATTTTGGAATATCGTCCTTATTACAAACAACTATTGATACCAAGTGCCCAGAGTATCTGGAAACCAAATGTTAACATATGCAAATACATGAATTTGATGAAATTAGACAAGCTCACCTTCCAGTTTGACCCAAAAAAATAAAGAAACCATGCAATGGTCTGATCTGGCCTAGTTCGATAAAGAACACCATTTGGTCTAGTGAGGCCTAGCTTTGCTAGTTCCAACCAAAGCCTGTGCCTTAGGGCTAAAGTAATTTAAGGATATAAGAGTGACAATTAACAAAGTGGGTCTTTTTGGTGATTAGAAAATTACATGTTTAAATCATTAAAATAGTCTTTTTGTAAAAATTGTAAAAGAAAGATTATATATATTGGTGAACCTATCCCGATTCTCGACTCTTGCAATTTGTTGTCCGCTATGTTGTGTTCGACATTAACCATAGAACAAGTTGAAGTTGGCACACACACACATAATTTTATATTTTTTGACAAGGGGATACTTTTTGGATATATATTAAATAAACATTTGAGAATATATTATAACATTAAATAATATATTTATATTTCAATTCACGACCTTTAATTAATACTAGAAATTAGACTATAGTCTAGAATCGTACTCCACCACTGAGAATGAGAATACATACCCTTTGTTTCTCATCAGTCATTTTATTTTTATTCCTTGGTACTTTTGTAGTAACTTATACTATATAAAGATGCAAGTCTTCTTCGTCAAATCTGCTTCGTTATCTCTCCTTTTAACTTTGATGGGCAATATTGGCTTGATCCTTGACAGGGAAGCGGATGTCAGAAGGATTTTCTGGAAAGTGAAAGGTGTACACCAGGATCATGGTGAGTGAATCGAGATTTGATCACGATAGAGTTGTTAATACCTTGCACGTTGCTGTTTATGTAAGCATTCGATGGTGGGTATTTGTATTTTATCCTTCCATTGTGGTTCTTGTCTTTGATCTTGTGGCTCTTCTCTTCATTGCTACTGTTTCCCCATTCATTCTCTTCACTTCGAGAATTCCCTTTCTTGTGGAGAATCTTTCGCAAGTGAAATATCTCCGTTGTAGCACCTTGGTTCTCTCCAGTAATTGTAATGACTCTCATGCCTACACCCTTCGAGTCCGTAGAAACTTTGTTGGGGTGACCTTTTTGCTCGATTTCCAAGCCCTTAAATGGCTTCTGCTTTAGAGCATGAGTAATGGGGATAGGTTCCAGATTCAATTCGGACTTGGTCTTAGCCTTCTCTATAGTCTTTTCAACAAGCACAGTTTTTTCAACCTCCAAAGTTGGAATCCTTAGTTCAGGTCCTGCATCAATTCTCATATGAATAGGTGGCGGAGCTAAAGGAGAAGTTGGTGGGGCTTTGGGTTTAGACCTGGATGAATTTGGTGGTGATTGAACAATATCATGTTTAATTTCTCTCGGGGATGGTGCAGTAGACCCCGCACGAGTTGCAGTTGTGAATGGCTTGAACTCCGGAGAAGTTGGCATCGAAGATGTCGTTGGAACAGGTTTGATCGCTGGCGGAGTACTGGGGACTGAAGAATATGGAGCGGGCTTCGGTGTTGGAGAGGTTGGGACACGAGAGGAAATTGAAGCTTGTTTTTGTGCAGGAGAAGATGGGAGTGAAGTGACTTCTGGTCGAGATGGAATAGTTGGTTTTGGAGGAGATGGTACCGTAGCCGTCACCGGAGGCTGAGTCACTGCAAAGGGTCGAACCGGAGAAGATGGGACAGAAGCCGAAGGAGCAGTTGACTTCGTAGCTGGTGATGTTAGTGCCGAGGCAACACCATTGGCTGCTGGTCGTTCTACAGCAGGAAGAGGTGGCTGAGAAGGAGACTCCCGTGGTTGTCGAGGTGGCGGAGGGGGAGTTCCAGTGGCGGTCGGTAGTCGGGGAATGAAGAAGGACCGGAACGAAGGACGAGGTTGTGATGGTCTGTTAGACATGTTGCGAGATTTTTAGGTAAAAGGGGTGATTGCAATGGCCAATGGGTGTTACTTACAGTCAAGTGAAAGCTTTAAATAGATTGACACAGTGCTTTAACAGAGAAGCAAACCTTGTTCTGTTAAAAAAACAACTCGCAATTCACGGTTAAGGAGAGATTCAAACTGTAAAGAAGAATCGGATTCTGGAAGCACTTGCGAAGTCTCATTCGCGTATCTCAAACTAAGGCACTTCCTTACACATTCACCCAAGTAAAGTTCTTAATTAGCCAATAAGATTTGATACAGCTTGACTCTTGTTATCGGTGTCGTTATCAGCTTAATGCATACTTATTCTGTCTTTTTCTATCCGTCTGTCTCTGTGTTTCGTGAGAACAGAATAGAAGCAAAAATGTTAATATGCTCAGGTTCTTTAAATCCCAGAAGAAAGATAGCACTTTTGCCTTTTCTTTTTGGCGGCTTTGCTTTCACCTGTCCACTGCCTCAAGGCCTTTCCTAGAACCAAAAGGGTCATCTTTTTAGATTTGGATGCAAAACTATATCAGAAAAGTGAATATGGACGGAATTGGTGTGTTCTGAAAGGAATCACTGAAGTTGCAGTCACCATCTTAACAGGAGAGCATCCATTTAGCTGCTAAATTAAAGGAAAGTGCAGGTTGTGTTCCATTGAATTGTAACTTTCCTGTGGTTAGTCATTTACCGTGTGAATGTACTCAATCCCTCATATATAGAAGTCATACAATATAAAATTTTCTTACTAATTTACAAGAAATGAGAATTTTTGCTAAATATCTCCCAAGCGTGTGAGAGAGAAATAGGATACAAGTAACCAACAAATAAGGAACTGAGAAGTTGAGTTCCAATAAGGTGGGATTCACTTATACATGTGTAAGGTGAAGTGCCAGTCTTTTACAATGGGAGACCAAATATTAGGTGTGGTGTAGATTTACAGAACCGTCCTGGGTGTAGAAGTTCGTATTACGTGTGGAGTCTTGATTGGTCCTTGACTTATCATGGCTCCAAACCAGGTGACTTGTAACTTCTAAATTTTGCAGCTCGTATATAATTAAGGAAGAAAGTATATGTTCACAGTATTATTTGATCGTATTTATTAGATCTTATATAAGCAAAAAAAAAAGTATTTGAATTTAAGAGGAATTTAATTATTTGCATCACAAGCAAATTGAATATGAAAATATTTTTAATCAAAATTTAAAAAGAAATTACGTATTTTAAATAAACTATTTATCAAATTAATATTTGCAAATCAAATGAATAATTTAATTTAGTTAATATTTGTATATTTTAAAGTATTTCTGATTCAATTAATTATTTCTAATTAGAATTTGTAAACTTTAACATATTTCCATTTTTAACTGATATTTATAATCCAACGTATTTTTATTAGCAACCAATCATCCCTTAAGTGACTACTAAAGGCTCTTTTGAGTTTCTACCTTCCCTCAAATCTACAACTTAGAGATAATACTCTTTAGATTGAAATCTTGTATAGGTTCAGATACCCTATTTTTATTAGCCTGTTTTAACCTTGTTTTTGTATTCTAACCTTGTTTTCATATTGGGAAGGAAATATGGTTGAAACAGGTTAATAAGAACAGAGAATTTCATTCCCTTTTCTAGGGCTATATTGAATTAAGCTTAAAAATGGGGTTGGACTGGATCGAACTTGTCCCACCTTGAGATTGGTTCAAAAATTTTTATCTAAACTCGACTCGAAATACACAATTCAAATCCAAACTTGAACCTTTTTAAAGATCAAAATTTGAAAACAAAAAAAAATTTCAGCCCCAAATTAAATTGGGTCGAACCAATTAACTTCTAACTAAGTTGGTCCATGATTATTATAATTACTGACTTGTTTCATGATTAGTGAATATAAATATGCCACTTCATCACCACTAATGGTATGTGCCTTTTTTTCATGTAACATTCTTGTTTTTTATTTTATAGTTGATGCATGCCTAGTTGCAAATCTTGATCTCATCCCCATTTTATAATCTCATTCCTTTTCTTTAACTATTTAACTTTCCAATTGTGTGTTAAATAAAATTGTTAAAGAAAATGCCCTGGGATCAGATATCGGTTAAATTTAATAGCTCGAAAAAATAGTAACAAAAATAAAGATAGACAAAATAAAATAGGACAGGACACAAGGATTTACGTGATTCGGTCAATGTAACCTACGTCCACGGCCGAAGGATGAGTCAAATTTACTAATATGTGAAGAATGTACAACATAAGGCTTTACAAAATTTCTCAACGAGAGAAATTGAAAGAAGAATGAAAGAATGGTGTTTCGTTTGGTGTGAGTCCTGAAGCCTCTGCATTTCCTCTATTTATAGCAAAATTTTAGAGCATCCGTCCAAGATTAATTCTTGCACAATTCTCGCCAGAACATGGAAACAAAACTTTGGCCGCAATTCACGCCAGGACATGGCCATAAGTTTCAATATTTGTTGGCCAACCAATTTTCTCAATTTCTATGGTTTGTTGGTGGAGGGATCAAGGCACAGTAGTCAATAAATATCCACCTTTACTTAGTCCCGACCAATTAGTGATCTGCTCCACCTTTTCCGGCATTGCCTCAAAGGGAAGTTTCACTAGTATTGAATACCAATCAAATCCAAGCACTACTTGAACTTGTAAACTGGAAGAGCCTTCGTAAACATGCCAACAGGATTGTCTTTAGTGTTGATCTTTTGAATAAGGACCTTCTTCTCTACAATAGTATCCCGAATGAAATGATACTTCACATCAATATGCTTCTTCCTCTCATGATACATCTGGTCTTTTGTCAAATGAATAGCACTCTGACTATCATAACAAACGGTAGTAACCTCTTGATGTAGAGATAACTCGCCGAATAAACCTCTCAACCATAATGCTTCTTTGATAGCCTCAGTGACTGTCATATATTCTGCTTCAGTAATAGATAAAGCCACTACATGTTGTAAAGTAGCTTTCCAACTAACGGCATAACCTTCAATGCCAGAGATTTGTGTCTGTCGAGATCACCGGCATAATCAGAATCTACAAAACCAACAAAGGTGTTGCTGGTTCTACCAAACTCTAAACAAAAATTTGAAGTACCCTTCAAGTATCTGAGAATCCTTTTCACTTCCTGCCAATGTCCTTTGTCAGGATTGGCCATATACCTGCTAATGACGCTAACAGCTTGCAAAATATCAGGACGAGTACATACCATTGCATACATAATACTGCCGACGACACTAGAATAGGAAACCCGTGCCGTATAATCTTCCTCTTCCTGTGACTATGGTGATTGAGGAACGGATAATCTAAAATGACTAGCAAGAGGAGTACTAACTGCTTTGGCATCTCGCATGCCAAATCTTTCCAAAACTTTATTGAGATAATTCTCCTGGGTCAAGAATAATTTACCAGCTCCTCAATTATGTCTTATCTATATACCAAGAATTTTCTTTGCTTCTACCAAATCTTTCATCTCAAATTCACCATGCAATAAGGCCTTTAAATGGTGAATATCTGTGACATTCTTGGCAGCAATGAGCATATCATCAACATATAACAACAAAACGATGAATGAGTTGTCATCTAACTTTCGGAAGTAAACATAACTATCATACATACTCTTGGAGAAATCATGACCCAACATAAATGAATCAAATCTCTTATATCACTGTCTTAGAGACTACTTCAAACCGTACAAGGATTTCTTCAACAAACACACCTGGTCTTCTTTTCCTGTCATTTCAAAATCTTCAGGTTGTTTCATATAAATCTGCTCATCTAATTTCCCATGCAGGAATGTTGTCTTAACGTCAAGCTGTTCTAATTCCAAATCAAAATGGCAACTAATGCAAGTAATACACGAATAAAGTTATGCTTCACCATTGGTGAGAAAACATCATTAAAATCAACACCTTGTACCTGACTGTAGCCCTTTGCAGCTAAACGTGTCTTATACCTTGCATTTTCAACACCTGAAATACCTTCTTTTCTTTTGAAGACCCATTTGCAACCAACAATTTTCTTACCCTTTGGCGACTTTACTAAAACCCAAGTATATTCTTGTGCAAAGATTTCATTTCTTCATTCATGGCCACCACCTGCTTATCAGCATCAACACTTGAAACTGCCTCCGTATATGTGGAAGGTTCACCGTCTCCACCTGTTTCCTGTGTCATTAATAAGCATATGCAACTAAATTTGCATACATCTGTAGTGGTCGAATCTCCCGTCTTGGTTTGTCTCTGGCTATGGAATGTTCTTCTTCTACTGGTTCATCTTGAATATGATCAGGATCTAGTTTATCAACTTGATCTGTCTGATGTGTAGAAGATATCTGTGAAGGACTTGAACTACCAATCTCTAACTCCACCTATTTCTGTGTACTATCCTCTTTGTCTAAATTACAGGGAATACAAGACTCTTTTCTAAGATACAACATAGAGGACTCAACAAATATAACATCCCTACTAATTACAAATTTAGGTGATTTGGGATTAGGACACCACAAACGATATCCTTTCACCCTTGAAGCATAACTGAGAAAAATACATTTCTTAGCTCTAGGTTCTAACTTTCCCTCACTTACATGCATATATGTTAGACACCCAAATATTCTTAAAGTAGAGTAATCAATCGGAGTACCTGACCAAACTTCCTTCGAAGTCTTGAAATCGAGAGGATCATAAGGAGAGCAGTTGACGATGTAGCAAGTTGTAGTAATAGCTTCTGCCCAAAAATCAAATGTCAACCTTGCATTAGAGATCATACACCAAGTCCTTTTCAAAAGAGTTCGGTTCATGCGCTCGGTGACTCCATTTTGTTGCGGAGTCATTCTGACGATGTGATGCCGAGCAATTTTTTCATTTTTGCAAAATTCATTAAATTCACCTCCATAAAATTTCAAATCATTATTTGTCTGTACTCGTTAACATGTTTTCCTGTCTGCTTTTCAATCAAAACTTTCCATTGTTTAAAGGTTAAGAAAACATCATTCTTATGTTTCAAGAAATACACCTAAACCTTCCTTGAATAATCATCAATGAAAGTCAACACCGGGCACCATCTTTAGATGGAACACAAGAGGGCCCCTAAAGATCAGAATGAATATAATCCAAAGTACCTTTAGTTTTGTGGACAGCTGGAGATCTGAAACTGACTTGTTTCTGCTTCCCAAATATACAATACTCACAAAAGTTCATCTTACCAGTACTTTGACCACAAAGTAGGCCTCTCTTGCTTAACAACGTTAAGCCTTTCTCACCCATGTGTCCCAAATGCATGTGCCACAATTGGTAATGTCACCGTCAGTAGAGACTGTCGCAGCACCTGTTACCGTAGATTCTTACAAAACATACAAACTACCAAACCTGCAAGTTTTCATCAATACAAGAGCATCTTTAGAAATTTTCAAAACTCCACCTTCAACTGGGAACTTGCACCCTTGAGAATCGAGAGTGCCCAAAGAGATGAGATTTTTCTTCAAATCAGGAATGTGTCTAACGTCAGTGAGTGTTCTAATGATACCATCATACATCTTGATCCGGACTGTACCTTTACCAATAACTTTACAGGCAGCATTATTATCCATCAAAACAATTCCACCATCCAATGACTCATAAATGGAAAAACACTCCCTATTGGGACTCATATGGTAAGAATAACCCGAATCTAAAATCCACTCCTTATTATACCTGACTTTATCTTCTGTGGCTACAAAAATAATTCCCTCATTCTCATCTATCGCTAAACTAGCTTCGGCGATGTTGCTGTTATTGTACTCAATTTTATTTTTCTACTTATATTTCAATTTATAGCAGTCAACCTTTATATGCCCCTTTTTCTTGTAATAATTACAAATTTTATTTCTATGTTTAGATTTTGACCTGCCTTTGGATCTACTTCTTTCAAAATCTCTATTTTTAGATATACCCCGTACAAATAGCCCCTCTGCCTAACTTCCACTAGTCTCCCTAATGATGTCCCTATCAATATGCTCTTTTGACTTTAATGCAAACTTAATACTATTATATGAGATTGACTCTTTCCCATAAATCATAGTATCACGAAAATATTTAAAGGACTAGGGGAGGGAACATAACAACAATATAGCTTGATCTTCATCCTCAATTTTTACATCTGCATTCTTCAAATCTAAAATAAGATAATCAAATTTATCAAGATGTGAAAGAATAGATGTATCTTCTGTCATCCTCAACATGTACAACTTCTATTTCAAATAAAGTCGATTTTCTACCGTCTTCTTCATGTACATGGCTTTCAACTTGTCCCACATACCTTTAGTTGTGCTTTCACCAACAACCTCCTGCAAAACCTCATCAGAGAGATTCAATATGATGGTTGATCTAGCTTTTTTATCTAGATCCGTGAGTTTATCTGACGTCATATCTACTAGCTTTTTCTCCACTCCATCAAGTGCAATCTCACACCCATCTTGTATTAAAATGGCCTGCATCTTCAGCTGCCAATATTGATAATCCAGTCAAACTTTTCAATAGAGATCTTCGTTATCGTCATGATGGCTAAAATTTGATATTCCGACTATTTTTCGACAAGTGGGCCCCACAAGATAATCCGAGACAATGAGCCCCGTTTGGACTCACAATAAAATATAAGTTACTTTCTGATGTGGAGGATCCACCTTAATGACAACTACAAAGCATACGATAAGTTGGACCAACAAGAGAAGCTCTGATACTAATTTATTAAAGAAAATACCCTCGGATCGAATACTGGTTAAATTTAATAACTCGAAAAAATAGTAACAAAAATAAAGATAGACAAAATAAAATGGGACAGGACACAAGTATTTACGTGGTTTGGTCAATATGACCTATGTTCACAGCCGGAGGATGAGCCAAATTCACTAATATGTGAAGAACGTACAACAAAAGGCTTTACAAAAATAAATTATGACACCATATTAAGCTCAATTTGCATTGACCATAAGATTTTAAGATTTATAAATAGATTAATAATAATAACACAACAACAATATTCAGTATGAATTAATCTGTAGAGGTAGATAGTAGAGAGGCTTATGAATAGAATAAGGAAGTGTTACAAAGTTTGTTTCTTTTTTAATTCTAGTTATTAAATAACTTGTAAGACATTGATTTTACTAAAATTTATATACACAATACGAATTATTTTTTTAAAATAAATACTCATATTGAATCAAAATTTTTTAAAATAAAATTTTAGGTTTAAATCTTATGAATAAAATAAATAAATATTAAAAAAGTGAAGACGGCAACATACAACTACTTTTTAATTGAAACCATGAATCATGGCATGTAATTTTTTATGTTTTGAAATTATTATTATTTTTGGATTTGAACAAAAAATTTATTTAATAAATTTCCTATTTAAAATAAAAAAAACTCAATTTAAAATAATTAAGAAAAAACTCTTATTTACTTTGCCAACAGGAATGCTCCATATTTATTATTTTGTTTATACCCTTATTATAAATGTTTTCAGTTTGCTAACTCGACTGTGAACTCTTACTCCCTTTGTTCATTTTTCTATCCCGACGCTCACCTCCTTCGTTTTCAATTTACCTAAATTTTAATTTTGAAAAACATTTTAGTTTTGATAAAAGAATTTAATCGCTTTTAAAATTTCTCTTGTATCTTTTTTATTTATTACATTCATATTTGACGTCAATGAACATGTATATTACTTTAAAGTTATACAAATTAAAGCTATTAATTAAATTAGATTGAAATTCATGTTATATATTATGTATAATTCATATGTAACATTGTTACTTCTAGTGTTTATTTTTTGTCTTTTCATTCTTTTATTTTTATTTCTACGTAATATAGATGTTGATATATAAATTAAGAATTATAATTTAATCATGTAATTTAAGATATTGATTATGAAAATATTAAAAAGATGTTCTCATTCTTCATGTTAATGATTTTCTTAATAACTTGTCAATGTTCTTTTTTTTTAATATAATAGAAAAAAGACAGAAATTACAACATTATCGCATACCTCGGCGATATAAGACTCCTTGACTCTCCTATTGTACAAAAACCAACGTTTTCATCGGAGGCTCTGGAAGTACATATAATCCTGGTCGGACTCACAAAGCTAAATTAGCCAAATTATCAGCGCTCTGATTTCCCTCCCGATAGATGTGTCGAAGCTGCACATCCCAATCGCGACCCAACAAAACCTGTATGCCCTGTACCAAAAAATTAGCCTCAATTAGTATCCGTATAGATGATGAAAAAATATTGATTACCTCCAGTGAATCCACTTCCAGGACAATTATCTACCAGCCAACTTTCTAACAACTGGTCATTTAAAGAGTGTACCCAAATTTTTAAATAAAGTAGTGCGAATAATAATTAAAAAACTATTTAACGAATTTTTAATTCAAAATTAAATGATAAATTCAATTTTATTAACATTTATAAAAGTCGACATTTTTATTTTAATTAATTATATCTAATTAATATTTATAAACTTTAACGTATTTTTACTATTAATTGATATTCATGATTCAATCATCCCTTAATTGACTGGTAGAGGCTCATCTAAGTTGTACCTGAACTCAAACTTGCAACACTTTAAATTAAGATACATTTAAGAGATTATACTGTTTGAATTGAACTCTTCTTTGGGGGCTTTATTGGACACTACTTGATGAATTTTATAAACTGTCGGTCCATGATTATTGTAATCACTGTTTCGTTTCATGTTTAGTGGATATAATTATGCCACTTCATCACCACCAATGCTATAAGCCTTTTGCTTTCATATAACATTCTTGTTTTTTTATGTTGATGGATGAACGGTTGCAAATCTTTATCTCATCCCCATTTTATGGCCTTATCCCCCTTTTCTTTAAGAAGGGATAACAATAAGTTAGGCGCATTAGGGTTCGAAGTAGCCTAGACCAAGTAATTAAAAATATAAAATGATATCAAGTTTTACAAAAATAACATCGTCTTGGTTATATATGTGAAGGCCTGATCTTAGACAATCTGAACTTAAAATCGACCTAAAATTTAACTGACTTAAGCTTGACCTGTTGACTTGAGAACAAGAAAGGGCCAACAACCATCTCTATCTTTTATTTAATTAAGTTTTAAATAAAGCCTTATATTTGAATCAAAATTTTCTCCAGTAAAATTTTAATTTTAAATTAATTATATTTTTAATTTAGGAGCAAGAATGCTCCATGTTTAGTATTTTGGGTAGCCACTTGTTGAAAATTTTGGGGATAAACAAAAATTAAACTTTCACTGTTAGCTTTTGGGTACAAATTTGCAATTTAACTGAAAATGAAATGTCTATATATAAGCTTACATAGAAACTAAAAATGCAGAAAATCAGGGCACTATCAGTCCACTAAATCACTACATAAATATTTTATATCAACTAACTTATACTACATCTGATTTTTCAGGAGAGAAACAAAATACTACTTTAACTACAACTTAATTAATTAACATTATTTTATTTTATTTTATTTTGAATCAATTCCCAATATGCTCCCTCGATTCAAAGTCTCATGCTTGCAATTATCTTGTTGGAGTACCTCTCTCCAATGTCCATTGAAGCACTTTTCTTCAATTGTTGATACACCTCTCATCAACTCTAACTATTGATGCACTTCTCACCAATTTCATGCCATAAACTTCCTTAGAGCACATCTCTTCAATTTCAAAAAAGATATTCTTCTGCTTGTGCCAAATTTGCATTCTCATTTTTGGACCTGCAATTTTTTTTAAAATGCCCAAATTTTTTACAATTGAAACATTGTGTTTTACCTTTATGCTAACAATCTTTTTCATCATGGTTATTTTTCTTGCATACACCACATGGTGGAAAATTTTCTCTTTGTGATGTCCATGAAGACTTGGTATTGGCAATAAAAGCCCCCTCGATTGTTTTGTCATCACGAATTGCTCTTCTTTGCTCCACAACTTGCAAGGCGTTGATTAACTCAGCAACAATAATTTTTGAGAGATATGTAGAATCCTCAAGCGATGAAATTTTTGACTCATATTTTTCGGGCAAACTTACAAGAATTTTTTCAACAATTCTAGTATCTGAAAAACTTTCACCAAACAATTTAATTTTATTAGCAATTGCAATAAGTTTGTTACCATATTCCTTGATCCCTTCGGATTCCTTCATCTTTTGCATCTCAAATTCTCTCTTAATATTCAGAACTTACATCAACCTTGTTTGATCACTAACTAAGTACTCATTTTTCAGCAAATCCCATATTTCTTTTGGAGTTTCGCATGTCAAGATGCTAGTGAAAATTACCTCAGAAACTGAAGAGTGTAGATACATTGTTGCTTTAAACTTCTTGACTTCTTCTTCATTGTAACTCTTAATGTAAGCTGAAGTTGGACGCGTCGGCAAAGGTGGGACTTCACTATCATTCTCAACCACATTCTATAAATCGAAGGACTGGAGATATGTTTGCATTTTTACAGCCCATAATTGGTAATTTTCTCCTGTAAAAATGGGAGGTGGAGTCAAAGGACAAGTGTTTGAGGTCATTTTTTTCTTTCTACTTTTCTCACAAACCTAAAATCGAAAGGGGCTCTGATACCATATTGAAAATTTTGGGGATAAACAAAAATTCAAGTTTCATTGCTAGCTTTTGAATATAAATTTGCAACTTAATTGCATATTGAACTAAAAATAAAGTGCCTATTTATAGGCTTACATAGAAACTAAAAATGCAGAAAATCAAGGTACTATCAGTCTACTAAATTACTACATAAATATTATATCTCAACTAACTTATACTACATTTGAAAAATACAAGAGAAACAAGACATTACTTTGACCATAACTTAATTAATTAACATAATATTATTTTATTTTATTTTGAATCAATTTCCATTACTACTATTATTAACCTAATTTCAAAGGTCATATTGAACATTTGTATTTTGGACTTTCCATAAATTACGGTGAGAGCAGTTGCGAGGTGTTTAAAATCTTCTACATCAGTACCAACAATAATGAATAATCACACGTAAAGTCCTCTAATCGTATGATAAAATCAAAGTAACTAAATTTAAAGAGTAGTTGATTAATAAAATAATCAAGTACTTTTTAATTTAATTTTTTATGCTTTTAATTTTTAATTTTTTTCTTATTTCTAGATAATATAGATGGTGTTATGTAACGTAAGAAAACAACAGCACGATGACCAGTGGCAAAGTTCGGCTAATTTTTAAGGGGGCCGAGAGGAGGAAGTGGCTGGATTTTGCAGTGAGTGAGAGAGGAAGGAGTGGCTAGCAAAGAGACGATATGCGTTCAAGCATAGAAGAGGCCAGAGTAAGGGTAGCGGTAGCCCCCTTGCCACTCCGAGCTACTACTACTGACAATGACGACTTAATAAAATCCTGCTAAATGTAGGGTCTAAATAAGTCTAGTATATATACCTTTATTTTTAATTAATAAAAAGACTGTTTTTGATTGACCTTAAAAAAAATAGAATAACACGTAAGTTAAAAGGGATAAAGATGATGTTATGTAATTTTTATATTTAATTTTTTGTTCCTATTTCTAGGAAATATTGATGGTGTTATGTAACTTAGAAAAACAGCAACACGATTAAGGCTCAATAAAATCCTGCTAAACACGGGATATAGATAATTCCAGTATATATTACCTTATTCTTAATTAATAAAAAGAATATTTTTAAATAATTCACCAAAAATTGGATGATGCGTAAATTAAAAGGGATATAATTTAATTATGTAATAATTTGATTGTGAAAATATTTTAAAAAAAGTCCTCGCTTTTTGTGTTAATGATTTTGTTAAATGCTTGTCAACGTTGTCAAATTTTGAAATAATTATTTGACGGCCCAACTTTCAAAATGAAGGGTCATATGAAGAGTGTTCCGGAGTTTTCAAATACGGTAGTGTGAAGAATAATAAGTATCCGGCGTACATATTTTATATTTAATAACTAGAAAGGAATCTGAAGTTATTTCAAGACAATCATTATATACAAATTACTAAACGAGATTAATACTAAGTACCCATAAAGTCCAAGCTTTGACAAAAATTATAAAATCAAATCTCAATATTTCATTGTTTTGGACCCCATCCCAACCATTATTTGGCCATTTGACTAGTTGAGTTCTCAATGATTTAAACTTCTAACATGAAAATTTTTCTGTAATTTAAGAAAATTTAAAAAGATTTATTAGTATTTAAAATTATATATAAAAAAGTTTTTAAAAAACTTCTTTTAAATTTAGCTTAAAAATAACGAACAAATATGCATATTATGGACATTAGAACTGAATTAGTTAAATATTATTTACATAAAGATTTAACTCAACTCTTAAACAAATCAAATTAATTAAATATAATTCAAATTAATATTTTATTATAAATAATTCAATTTCATTATTTATACGAGGATTTATAATAAGTGTTGTTGTTGTACACTTATTATAAATCTCATTAAAGTACAAAATTTTAAGAGATCTAATATTACTATCTTTATTTCTAGTTAACTAAGAGGTTATTATCTAAATTTTAAAATTTGAGTATATCATTTTTATTCTTTTAAGTAGATTCCTAAAAATTATCTAATACGCCGTTATATAAAAAATAATAATAAAAGACGAAAAGGGTACAAAATTTTTGGAACAACGTAATATAGTGTACAAGTTGACAAGACAGTATTTCTTAAGGTCTCTAGCTCTTGGGAGAACCCAAGGGAGCTTCTGGTTGTGAATATTTTCTTTGTCACCTTTCTACGTGTTTTGACCATCAACTTGCCGGATTCAGCCGTCTTTCACTCCAACAAACCCACCCTCCTCACATATATCTCCATTTTCTCCATTGGTCTTGAGCTTCACGTTTCTTCAATAACTTAGAAAACAAACGAAAAGAAAAGAGAAACCTTCTTTCGTCGCCGTTTCTTCACAAAACATGACTTAGGAAAGTCGGGATCTTTTAGATATCATTGTTTATCCCTCAAAAACATGAAAATCCTTTGTAACCCACTTTTGTTCTTGTTCCTCGGAGTTTGTCTCTTGTTCCTGTGTCGCGTGTTTTTGATCAGAACCGGATTGATTTACGTTACCAAAAGATGTTGGAGATGGGTCGTGGATTGTTTTCACGTGCATCAATTCTACAGGGTTCCGGAGTTCAACGAGAACATGCAGGAGAATCAGTTGTATCGCAAAGTCTCCGATTATCTCCATTCCTTGGCTTTACTCGAAGACTCCGATTTCACCAACCTCTTCACCGGCAAAAAGCCTAACGACATCGTCCTCCGTCTAGACCCTAACCAAGTTATCGACGACGACTTTCTCGGAGCTAAAGTCTCATGGATAAACGAGAAGATTGGTGGCGATAAGAGTCATTTGAGAAGCTTCGTTTTGAAGATGAGAAAAGCCGATAAGCGTCGGATTCTCCGTCCTTATCTCCAGCATATCCACACCGTCTCCGACGAGCTGAAGCAACGGAACGGAGATTTGAAGCTGTATATGAACCCCGGCGGCGAGGATCATAATGGACGGTGGAGATCCGTATCGTTTACACATCCATCAACGTTTGAGACAATTGCAATGGAGTCTGATCTCAAAAACAAGCTGAAATCGGATCTCGAGTCGTTTTTGAAAGCCAAACAGTACTATCACAGGTTAGGCCGTGTTTGGAAGAGAAGCTATCTCTTGTACGGTCCTTCTGGTACTGGAAAATCAAGCTTCGTCTCTGCCATGGCTAAATTTCTAAACTATGACGTATACGATATCGATCTCTCGAAAGTTTTGGACGATTCGGATATGAAACTGCTTCTGTTACAGACGACGACCAAGTCGGTAATCGTGATCGAGGACCTTGATCGGTTTTTGATCGAAAAATCAACGGCTGTGAGCCTCTCGGGAATTTTGAACTTCATGGATGGAATACGAAACTCCTGCTGCGCGGAGGAGAGGATTTTGGTCTTCACGATGAACTGTAAGGACAATATTGACCCGGCTATCCTGAGACCGGGTCGGATCGATGTCCATATCCATTTCCCTTTGTGCAACTTTGCGGCGTTTAAGACACTAGCGAGCAGTTACTTGGGCGTCAAGGATCACAAACTGTTTCCACAAGTGGAGGAGATGTTTCTAAACGGAGCGACGTTAAGTCCGGCGGAGATTGGGGAGCTCATGATAGCGAACCGGAACTCGCCCAGTCGGGCGTTGAAGTCCGTTATAACGGCGTTACAAACGGGGGTAGAATGGAGGCGTTCTGCGAGTTTCGAACGGCGGTTGCTTGACGGTAGTTCAACGAGAGTTTCTCCTGAAGAATCGGATAACAACTCGGCGATTTTCTCTGCGGAAAATGTAGATACCACGAAAGATTTCCGGAAATTGTACGGTTTTTTGAGGCTTAAAAACAAAAAATCGCAGTCATTTGATTTAAGTTCGGGTCAAAAATATGTGTAACCGGATACGGGCCATATCACATTTGGTAAAATATAGAGTTAAATAGAATGAAATTTGATTAATTTTTTTTAATGTTATAATGATAAAAAAAATTCTGTGATAAGATTAGAATATAGAATAGGCTTTTAGGATAAAATAGTTACTCCACCTTAATGCATTGTATGTTCGATTCCCACCCAAAATTGGAATCTGATTCTTTCATAATTGATATATTATTCATTATTTCTTGTTAATTAGTTCATTTTCTTACTATTTCTCTTAGCAATGTTAAAAAATTCGACTGATTTGGTCAGTTTAACAGTAAAAATTTTAAAATGCTTAACTTTTCGGTCCAATTTTCTACTTTTCGGTTCTTTTTACTTTAATAACTTTTGTTGTTAAAAGCCGAACGATTTATTAATTAATTAGTCAATTTTTGTAAATTTATCATCATCATCATCATCATCATCACTCAGTTTGAAATCCCGCAACAAAACAGGGTCTGGGAAGGTCTGATAGTACGCAGCCTTACTCCTACATAGTAGAGAGGCTGTTTCCGGTAGACCCACATGTAAATGTGATAATGAAAAAGTGATGCAGGCTAACAAGGGTAAAAAGAGAAAACTGGATATGTTAAAAAGAAGGGGTAAAAGAGGTGCAAACAAATTCTTTATGGCATGTAATTAAACCAGAAATAAACAAAAAAAATAAAGAAAAATAGGAAAGGAAATAGGAACAAAGGATATACCTGATATGGAGCCCAACTCTGCTAAATACCTGATAGGCTGCAACAGATCGGCTCTGCTCGTCTCTATGTGGGCGAGAAGTTCTAGTGGTGCAACCTTGTGAATATGACAATCCTACGGTATCCGACATCCTTGTTAGATCTTTTCTGTATACCTGTGCTGAAAAGACAAATAATATGACAGAACGATTAGTCTACGACTCGCAAATTAGGAAAGACATATTTGACCTCCTACGCGGTGAAAACAGTGAGCGAGCATTACAGTAAACAACTCGTAATATACTTATAAATTAATTAATGTTTATTTAATATTTTTTAATTAAACGTCAATTTTTGATAAATAAGGATAATTTTTTCATTCATATTTTAAATTATTTAATTTTATTTAACTTTAGTTATTTTATAACTGGATTAATCTTTTAAACTTTAAATCTTTTGTCTTATCATTTTAACTTCTGATCCAGTTTTAAATTATCGCCTATTAGAAAATGTCTTTAGTTTTGTGGGATTATATGTAGCATCAATAAAAAATTAATGTGCATATGTCTTTAGTTTTGGAAGAAAGGAGAATCTAGATTGAAAGTAGGTAATAAGTTATGGTTAAACATGTTTGGCATATCACTTTCCTTTTAGGTAAAACGCATTGCACAGTCATTATCATCGTCACTTGTCAAAAGCAGAGTGGTTAAAAACCTAAATTTGTTAACCAATGAACAGGCTCGTGACTTCATGTTGTTCACTTGCTTCTCACCTTTTCTTCTCAGCAACTGTAAGCTTGTAAACATGGCATTGATGGGATGGAGCTTGAAAAAGACATTCCTGTCGGTCCTTTTTGCAAGCTAGCAACAGAGGCACATGTGAGTTAAAACTGAGAAGAAATGATCAGTAGGTTCTGAAAATGGAGTTTCTGTTTATAGTTGAATACTTCTGTTCTGCCTCGTCTGCCAAAAATAAAGATACTAGCAAACAATTTTTTCATCTCATCATTCATCTTTGCTCTCATATCACTACAAGAAAAAAATGAATTACATACGGCAATTACCGACGGAACAAACCAATATCTCGTCGGTAAAACACATTACCGACGGCATAAACCGACGGCAGAAACCGTTGGTGATTAGGCCGTAGCTAAATTCACCGACGAACCACTTCTTACCGTCGGTAAATGTACCGACCGAAGAGTCTATCCGTCGGTAAAATCAACGGAAACGTTCCCGACCGTCCAATATAGTCCGTCGCTAAATTTACCGACAGGTGACAGTATACCGTATATAAATTTGTCATCATACAGTCGACAAAAGTGCCGACGGTAAGATGGTCCGTCGCTAAATAACTTACTCTTACCGACGGAAAATAATATATTCCGTCGGTA
>JANQAP020000288.1:2780902-2792391 GCA_026874005.2 Erythroxylum coriaceum
TATTGTCTGTCGCAAATTTTGATCTGAATTTTCCCCTACAACATTGCCGACGGAATGGTTATCCGTCGGTAAAAATTTGTTTTCCCCGAAGGATTACTTAAATCTCGTCGGTAAACGGCAACGGAATATTTGTCGTCGGTAATATTCCGACGCTAATTCGCAATTTTCTTGTAGTGTATGCTTCACTTTTGTTTGGTCTTCTGCGCTTGGCGTTTAGGCTACAGAATCTTGGCGACATCAACTAGTGCTTGATAATGGGTTGGAATGGATGGAGTCGGGTTGTTTTTCTCCAATCTATCGATAGTTCAAAGTTTGGTTGAAACAAAATCATTTTGTTTAAAATTAACAAAATGTAATTATTTTTGTCAACTAATTCATATTTTATTCTTAAGTTATTAAATAAAATAATTTGTTTTCATTCGAATTAAATTAATTCTTTTTCAAACTTGAATCACATTCATAATGTAATCAATTTAGATTAATCTTCCTTATGGATGATACCAAGTCGAGTCAAGTTAGGCTCATACTTGAACTAAAAATTTATGTACAAACTCGAGTTTGAGGCACGTTGAGTTTAAATTTTGCCTAATTTTTTTAATTTAAAATTTAAAAAAATATTGTTTTATTAAAAAAGATGTTATTTTTATTTAAAATTTTTTAATTTCGAGTTGGCCAATCTAAACTTGAATCGAATTCATTGATTTTAGTTATTAGATTTGGTCGGACTTCGTCGACTTGGCAGTTACCGTCTTTGAGGAACCAATTTGTTACAAATATAGACTGATTAAGCAAGAAATCTGGGTGAACGGATCAGAAAATCATTAAACAACTCAAACAATTCTTACGAGGTTGGATCCATTGCAATTGATCTATTTGTTGGTGCCAACTAGCATCGTTAGTAAGCTAGTAATATCCTTGTCATTGCGACTTTTGCTATTATTTTAATTTAAAATTTTGTTTTAAATTATTATTGTTAAAAAGTAAATTACTTTTTTATCCTTCAAAATACTAAATTTATTTAATCTCACTAATAAATTATATTTCTCAAATTTAAATTCTTTATTTATCTCTTTATATTTAAATAGTTTTAAAATTATTATTAATTAGTTTTTATCATAAATTTATTTATTAAATTAAATTATTAATCAATATATATAAATAATTTTGCTTAAAATAATTAAGAATGTGGCAAAATAATATTTAAGCTATAAAAAAGTATGTTTAAAGGATATTGAAAAAGAGTCTTTTCTATTGACCTTATTAAATATACTTAACTTTTATGAATCTTTAAATAATATAAAATATATTTTTTATTTTTTTATTATTGTTATTTAAAAACTTATATTAGATTCAATATTAGTCTAAATTATTAGATTTATTATATATTAATAGATATTACTTATTTTTATAATTTTAACTTTTTATTTATTATATACCAATTTTATTATATAATATTTTAATTAAATATTCGGTTCAGTTTGTACAAAAATATTATAACACAATCCTCCACAAACTGGAACCAGATCTTCTATACTCACTATTCTGTATCAACTCTGTTTCACGCGATTTCATCCATACAAATACGTGAGATTGATGTGAGACCCGTAAAGATATATGGATAAGAGGATCTCATCCCTGGCAAACCCTAAAGAGACCTTATAGATGTAAGCAAGATACTGATTCACTAGTTGGCAGCAATCGAGAACACCAAACGCACAATGATGGTGATAGATTGGTGTGATGTACGAGAGTGGCAAACTTAAAAGTTCGACAATCACTGGCAATAAAAATGCAGTAAGTTTTGGTTTGGAAAGTGTGACGGTGATAGGTGCAGGATATTCTCAGATATACTAAAAAACTATACTTAAGCTTTGAACGTGTGTAATTAGGCAAGAGGTTCAAGTAAGGAAACCTGTTACCTGTGAGATTTTGTTTCCTGACGGACACGCTAGCTCTGTCGTGCTTGGGATGCCTATCTTCTTAACTTCGGCTCAAATTAGGCATAACAACTGAGTCAGACTCCAACCAAACTCTAGCAGACGTGATTTAAGCTATCTTCTTAATTGAGTCCTGTTTGAAATTCCATTAAACTGAATTGCACTAAATTGGACTCGTTTTCTTATCTCTAATTGAATTAAAAAGGAGTTAGTAATCGTGCTCTAAGGAAGACAATGACTTGACGACATAGCTATTAAAGACGTACCATCAGTGCGTTGTTTTATTTTAGGGCAATTTGTTATTCCACGTTTCAACCATTCTGCTCATGCATTTCAATTTGAATTTGTAGATAAATTTGCTTTTCTTAGTCTTCTTTCAATGGTTTAATTGTTAATGTCATAACTCATTTGTTTTTATTTTATTTTATTTGTTAATTTTACTCTTGGTGCTTTTAGTGGCTCCTTTTATTTTTATTATCATTATTTTAGTGATTTAAATTTGATAAACCTTCCATTCTTCAAGGAATTTCTTTCTTCGTTGAAAAATGCCCTTTTGACTTCTCCATTGCACATACAATGGGTCTATGTATTTTATTATTATTTTGGTGGTACATTGTCACATGAATGTTGTAGTAGAGAGATGGAATAGAGCCCTTAAAGATATGGTATGAAGCATGATTTGTCGTACAACTTTACCTTATTTATAATGGAGAGATACATTAAAGAACATAATGTATATACTCAATAAAGTTTCTAAAAAAGCCATAAACATAAGCATTAGTCTTTAAATAACTATCAAAGGTTATTAAGGTTTTTGAATGTAAAGCCAAAGAACAAAAAGATTAAAAAAAACCTTCCAGGTGTATCTCTTCTTTAACTATTGCTTTTCACACAAAGAAGAAGTATAAAGATTATCTACAGTAAAGTGTTCTTTAACCGATGGAACTATAACAACAATTCAAGTACGTGATTATTTGTTTTGTATGCATTTGCAAACATCCTGTTTAACATGATCTATGTGATAATGTTCTATCTTATTTATTCAACATTAGTATCAGAGTAGGTTTTTTGTTTTATATATGCATGGTAACATTAAGATGTCGAAATCTGTATTAAACTTTGGCTATTGATTATTTGTGGTGAAATGGTATTCCTTCTCTCGTTACTTCTCTCTCTAGAAGTTTTTCTCCCTTTTGCGTTTGTTTCCCCAGAAATTTAGAAAACAAAAAATGATAAGCACTTTGATTAGTCTTACCTCCTAACTCTCTGACTTCAATGGCCCTATATGTTGGTTGTCTCTGTTTTTTTAGTCCATCAGTTTTTTATGAATCAATACTCTCCGTTTTTCAGATTTTTTTGGTTGTTGCATTGTTGATGAAAATAGTGATTTAATCTGTCCTGGTTTGGCTTCTGATATGTTTGATTGTGAGAATACCATGTATTTTTCTAATTGGTAGGTGGTTATATACTCATTTAAACTGTCCGTAAGATTAAAAAAAAGGGATCAGAACCGCAGAGAAGAGGAGCAAGAAGACTTCTCTTCTTGAAAATAAAGAAGAGGCACGTGGCCTCTCACATGGGCTGTAATGATATGTAGACAAAGGGTTAAAGTTTTGTGATCCAAAGTGATAATAACCTTTTTTGGGCCAGCAAACAATGAATGGGTCATGTCTATGTGATGTCTTATGGGCTATGACTTGGACCCGTAATATATGACTTTCTTTCATTATGATTGAAGGCTTAGGCCTTAATAACCACATTGAGGTTGGGCTAGACTTTAATATCTATATTGATGTTTTAAATTAAATATAATATAAAGAATTAGAAATAAGTTTTCTAATTTACACAAACTAATTAATTTAGTTAAATTAGTTTCTAATTAAAATAAAATATTAGAAATTAGTTTTTTATATAATAAAATTAAACTAATTTGTTTAGTTAAAATAAACTCAAAAATAAGTTTCTAAAACCAACAAAAATTAGAAATAAGTTTTCTAATTATATTTTTTTCTTTTGATGAATTAAAATTAGACATATGTTTTTTAATAAAATCAATATTAATTTGTTTAGTTGAAATTAGATAGGAGTTTCATTAGAAATTAGTTTCTAATTAAACCAAGATAAATTAAATAGTTCAATTATAATTTAAATTAGAAATAAATTTCTAATTCAATATGACCTATTCATATTTGAATATGATTAGACCATAATTAAGTTGCTAATTGATTAGATATTAATAGCATAATTTGATTAGTTCAATAGATTGCTAATAGAATTAAATTGTTTCCATTCTATGAGCATGAGTTTGCTATATGTTAGACAAAATAATTTGTTTATTTTGTGCATTCTTCTGATTCCTGAAAATTTGTTTTTCAAGAAGATGTCTATTATTAAGTGGATGCCTAACCTTATTCGATGTGAGGCATAGAAGAGACATATTAGTAGCATGTATGTATAGTTAGTTAACATGCATTTAATGCCTGGAGACGGTCTGACACAATATGTTATTTCAGTTAACAACACGATGCAAGAGTTATACTTTGGAGGTTGTTTAGCTTATGCAGATGATGAAGTAAAGTAGATGACTTTGCTTGCAACATTACCTTAACCTCAAGGCGAACTGTTACAAATGCTCTGGAATAATATGCCTAACAAGAAGACTTATAATTTGTTAGTGATAACATTTATTAAAGAGATGAGTAGAAGGAAGTTGATTAGGACTTTGTATCCTATAGGTCTTCCAATGGAAATAGTAAGAGCTATTGTGCATCGAGCTTCGCAAACTGTGTCACGCGAACTCGTGAACTCATTTCTGCATAGGGTTCGTTACCTATAAATTGTTCATAGGTTGTAACACATTTAATGCAATATGTTGTTTTATAAGAACAAGGTCTTGATATTTATGTAATATGTTTACATGTATTTCATATAGGAATTCGTCTAGAGTAAGGTAATTAGGATTCGATTGTTGTATGAATGATAATTGAACACATTAATGGATTTTTTATTTCATAAGCAATTGTGATCGAATTATTTACTCTATGAACGATTAATATAAGATTAGCGTGCATATATATTTCTTTCTTATTATAGAAACTTAGTGTTTCAAAATGGTTATTGTTTCAAAGAATATTATTGCTGAACTCAATAGGGGTGAGAAACTCAATAGTGACAATTATGAAATTTGGAATATGAAAATCCAATATGTGCTAGAGGAACAAGAGGCTCTTGAACCATTAAACCTAACCATAAAAGTTCCTGAGGAGGGCACTACGACCTAGCATAGGAGGGATCGTGATGCATATGAATTGTGAAAAAAGAAGAACTCTTTAACTTGCATCATATTGTTAAGTAGCATGGATAATGATATCATGCGAGAGTTCCATAAATTCGAAACTGCAAAGGACATGTGATCAGCATTGGCTACTCTTTTTGGAGGTACTTCAGTGACCAAAGTGAGGTCACTTACAATTAAGTTTGATACTTATAAGAAGCGCCTAGATGATACAATGCAAAAGCATATGAGGCAAATGTCTAACATGGTAAGTGAGTTACGTGATGTTGGTTATGAGCTTCTGATGAACAACAAGTACAAGCTGTGATTCGTTCACTGCCTCAGAGTTGGGAGCATATGAAGATGCGCCAAACTCATAATGAGAACATCAAAACAATGGAAGATGCTATGAGGCATCTCATCTTAGAGGAAGAGCGTCTTGAAGCCTCAAAAATGTCTTCTGAGGCATATGCAGCTAGTTCTAGATCACATTGAGCTATGAACCAGAAACGCAAGCATCATGGTGGACATAAGTGGAAGAAGAATAAGAAATTCAACCACTCTCCTCAGGAATCCAAGAAGGAAAAATGGAACCAACGTAGAAAGGGAAAGTGTCCCTTCAAGAAGAAGAACATAAAACATGTGAAGTGTTATAATAATAGTAATAAGGGCCACTTTGCTCAAGATTGTACCGAGCCCAATAAGGTATAACTTTATAGTACAAACATTTGTTCTGTGAATGTTTCTTGTTCTGTTTTTCTAACTGAATCACATCCTTTGTTGATTGCAGATTCAGGAGCAACCAACCATGTAGTGAAGGATCAAGATGCCTTCGTTGAGTTTCGTAAACCCCCACATGGTAGTCGATGGCTTTATGTAGGTGACAATTCCAGAGTTGTTATACAAAGAATTGGTACATGTAAATTGGATATGCGTAGAGGACGACCCCTTATCCAACATGAAGTCTTATATGCTCCATAGATTCGTAGGAATCTTTTATCTGTGTTGATATTGGTTAGACTTGATTTCAATATAAATTTTCACGGCAGTGGAATAGATTTGTATCTTGGATCTATTTATTATGGTCATGGTTTTTTATGTGATGCTTTTATAGTACTAGATATGTTAAAGGAAAATAATAATATTAGTTATTCATTATTTACATCTAGTAATTCCAACAATGATGCAACTTTGTGGCATACTAGACTATGTCATATTGGTCAAAATCGAATCAATCGATTAGCTAAAGAAGGACTTTTAGGTAATCTAAGTCAAGTAGATCTACCTATATGTGAGCATTGTTTAGCTGGGAAAATGGTAAGAAAGTCATTTGGAAAGGGAACACGAACTTTATATCCATTGCAATTAATTCATTTTGATATCTGTGGTCCAATGAATGTAAGGTCTAGACGTGGGGCAGTTTATTTCATCACCTTTATAGGTGACTATACTTGGTATGGTCATGTCTATTTGATTTCTTATAAATCGGAAGCATTCAATTGTTTCATAAAATACATGAACTTGGTTAAGAATCAAATAGGTAAGAAAATAAAAGCATTACAAACTCATCATGGACAAGAATACTTGTCAGACAAGTTCAAGGCTTATGTGATGAGAAAGGATTAGAAAGGCAGTTAACAATTCCTAAAATCCCACACTAAAATGGCGTCGTTGAAAGACATAATAGGATGCTATTAAAAATGATTAGGTCCATAATGGCCCAAGCAAATTTACCAATCACCTTTTGAGGTGATGCGTTGCTAACAGCCACTTATATACTTAATCGTATGCCCACGAAATTAGTTATTAGTATACCATATAAGTTGTGGACTGGTAGGAGATCTAACATGTTAAGTCTCAGACCTGAGGAGTGTGCAACCTATATTTATGATCTCTCTCACAAACATAGGAAATTAGGCCCAAGAGGGAGAAAAAGTATTTTTATTAGATACTCAGAATACTCAAAAGGATACATGTTCATTGGTGAACAAGGTAATGAAGGTGTAACTGAATTTGAATCACGAGATGTAACATTCTTGGAGAATGATTTTCCCAAGCAAGGTGAAATAGGTAAAGCCCTATTGTTATATGAGACGCTTAATCAGAATGATTATGTTATGAAGAATCAAGATGAGAAACTTCAACTAAGTGGGAGCAATTCCACAGAAAGGTTCTCTATGATGACTGATCCGAGTGGGAGCAATCAGATCAATTATGAAATTGTTTATGATGAACCTCGTTTAAGATGAAGTAATCGAGGAATAATTCCCACGTCGTTTTGAAATTGAAGGAGAAATTAATATGATTGTCCCGTAAGACGAAGAAGAGCCAAGGAATGTAATGAGGCTCTTACTGACCTTATTAAAGAAGAATGGATGAAAACAATTAAAAAAGAAATGACTTCTTTCAACTCCAATCAAGTATGAGACTTGGTTGACCTCCCTGAAGGGCGCAAAGCAATTGAGAACAAGTGGGTTCTCAAAATAAAGCGAAAAGCTGATGGCAGTATCGAAAGATACAAGGCACGCCTTGTAGCAAAAGGATATACACAACAGGAGGGAATTGATTATGAGAAAACTTTTTCACCTGTTTTGAAGTTTACTTCAATTCTTCTTATTCTGGCTATAGTAGCCAGTATGGATCTTGAATTACATCAAATGGATGTAAAAATTGCTTTTCTCAATGGAGAATTAGAGGAAGAAATCTATATGGAACAACCTGAAGGTTTCATCAAGGCAGATTAAGAAAATAAGGTGTGTCAGTTATTAAAATCAATTTATGGCCTGAAGCAGTCTTCAAGACAATGGTACATTCGTTTTCATAACGTAATTATTTCGTATGATTTTCAAATGATCGATGAAGACCATTGTGTGTATGTTAAAGGATCCAAAGATAAATTCACGATTTTATCTTTATATGTAGATGATATATTGATTGCTTGTAATGACTATGTGTTCCTTTCGCAAATCAAAGATTGGTTATCATCTAAATTTGAAATGAAAGATATGGGTGAAGCGGCATATATTCTTGGAGTCAAGATTTCAAGAGATCGTTAGAAGAGATTGTTATTGCTTTCACAAGCGATGTACATTCAAAGAATTCTTGAACGATTCTGTATACAAGATTCCAAACCAATTGATAATCTTATTATTAAAGGTGAAGGCCTTAGTAAAAGAAATTGCCCATCAACGTCACAAGAACGAGAAAAAATGAAGAATGTTCCCTATTCCAGTGCAGTTGGAAGTCTTATGTAGACAATGATGTACAAGATCAGATATTTGTTACGCTGTTGAAATGGTGAGCAGATATCAATCAAATCAAGGCCAAGCACATTGGAAAGCAGTAGAGAGAATATTGAGGTATCTAAAGGGAACTGTAGACTATGCATTATGTTATCAAGGCAATGATCTATGTATACAAGGGTATACAGATGTAAACTGGGGAGGAGATTTACATGAAAGAAAATCTACCTCAGGATATGTATTCTTACTAAACCATGGAGCAATATCATGGAAAAGCAAGAAATAATCTTGCATAGCATTATCCATAATGGAAGCTGAATTTATAGCATTCTTAATTGTAGTAAAAGAGGCTATGTGGCTTTATCGATTCTTAGTGCATTTGGGAGTCACTAAAAGCGAAATTAATCCAGTGACCATTAATTGTGATAGGCAAGCTGCAATCATTTATACCAAAGACCCTAAATTTCATTGTAAGAAAAAACATATAGATACTAAGTATAATTATGTGAAAGATATAGTTGCATGAAGAGAAGTGAACAAGAAATATATATCTACACGAGATATGATCACAGACCCAATGACAAAGCCAATTTCCAGAGATGTATACATTGGGCATGTAAAGTCACTAGGGCTACGTAGATGTTGACATATATTGATAAACATTTCTCTGTGTATGTTCACTCATTATATTGTCATATTTTGGATATAATGTATGATGAAGATTATACATTGTGTATCATTTGATTCATGGATATTTATGTGTTTTGTATAAATATATTTTGGGATGAACCACAAGTATATGAGACAGATTAGAGATTGACACTCTCACACAGGAAATCACCTCTAGCGTTTATGCTCACTAGAGATGAGACATGTTTAAAGTTTATTATCTAGGTGATAACTGAGAGCGAGAAACTTAAACCATAAATACCACAAGGAAATTGGTTCAAAGTAATTTAATGATCACTATATCTGTCTTACGTTGCCAGATGTGAGTTCTGAACAGGTTTTAAGTAGATAAGTGAACTCAAGTTAAACATTGAATATGTTTGAACTATCATCTGTGCGGTATTTCTTGAATGAAAGATGTTCAAGTTAAACGAAGTGGGTAAATACCGTAGCACATGACTCGTACTATGTGTGCAAAACTGATCACAAAAGGGATTAATATAAGTCTCCAGATCTCATATTACATTGTGTGAGACCCTTGAGGTTGAGAAGAACCTCGTCATATACCCTTATGACTCTTGTCTCATTTTTGAGAATTGAATTTAAGGTTTGCTACTTTAGGTTATTGCCAAAAGATCATACAAGATGCGATCCTATGGAATAATTCTAGAAAAGCAAATTAAATTGAATTAAAAAGAGAATTGAGAACAGAGGAAGGTCATTTATTTAGATAATTGACTCGCATGAAAAGTATTCATAAATGGCCATCGTCTCTCTAGTAGAGAACTTGAATACAATCATGACACAAAAAACTAAATCAGATCAAAAGAAAGTGCAAATGCGAGATATGACCTAGGGTATAGCATACAATGTCTGCTCAAGGACACATAAGTCCTATGATCAATTTGTTAATCGAGATGTCATATACTCCTAATAGATATATGGCAATGTGCTCTCGTCGTATGCTTGTCACACCGGTTATTGAACAAGTATGAGCACTGCAGAGTTTTTTTTAATTAGATTAAAACTCATCATATGTGAGTGGGAGATAATGAATTACATACACCCATGAGGGGTATTATGGTCATTAGTCTTTAAATAACTACCAAAGGTAGTTAAGGTTTTTGAATGTAAAACCAAAGAACGAAAAGATTAAAAAAAACTTCTGGGTATGTCTTTTGTTTAACTATTGCTTTTCACACGAAGAAGAAGTATAAAGATTGTCTGCAGTAAAGTGTTCTTTAACTGGTGGAACTACAACAATAATCCAAGTACGTGATTATTTGTCTTAGATGCATATGCAAAGATCATGTTTAATATGATCTATGTGATGATGTTCTATCTTATTTATTCAACAGATGTAATAGAACCCTTAAAGATATGATATGAAGTATGATTTGTCGTACAACTTTACCTCATTGATAATCAAGAGATACATTAAAGAACATAATGTATATACTCAATAGAGTTTCTAACAAGTTATAAACAAAATCACTTACAAGTTATAAATGAGTAAGAAACCTGTTTTAAAGCATTTACACATTGTGGACGTCCAGCTGAGGCAAGACCCTATATGCCAAATAAAAAAGAAATAAGATGCAAGAATTATTAATAGTTATTTTCTAAAACTCTTTGAAAGGTCATACGTATTTAAATTTTATGATCCCAAAATAAGAAATTCTTTGAGACGAAAAATGTCTAGTTTTTTAGGATATTAAGTTTGGGGAGAAGATAAAGATAATAACTTTGTCTTTAAAGAGGATCTGGTTAATGTTCCTTTCCCTATAGTTCTTATTGATTATAATCAAGTCTTAGTTCCTATCGTGCTTTAACAACATCTAGTACAATGCATGATAATGTCTGAGCTTTCTATTTATCAAGATCATTTGACCATTCCTTAAGCCATTGTTCACGAGGAGCACGAGGATCAAACTTAAATTCAAGTAGAACTAATGCCTTTAAGAAGATCCATAAGGGAAAAAGAGAAGTGCAATTCTAGATGATTATGTTGTATTTCTTTAAGAGCCTGAGAAAATGTTAACTTAGTAGGAGATGATCCACTCACCTCCCATAAAGCAATTAAAAGTTCTATCTCTCATAAGTGGATTAATGTTATGGGTGAGGAAATGCAATCCATAAGAGGTAACGAGGTTTTGGATCTTATCCTATTGCCTAATGGTGTGAGACCTATTGGTTTTAAATAGATTTTTAAGAGTAAAAGGGACTCCCAGTGCAATGTGGAGAGATATAAAGTTCGTCTTGTCGCGAAAGGATTTACTCAAAGGAAAGGTGTAACATCCCACTACCATAGGGTACGCACCTAAGCTTTTAGGCACATAACCTACGATAATGGTATGTTAGAGCAAT
>JANQAP020000288.1:2809631-2834836 GCA_026874005.2 Erythroxylum coriaceum
AGAGATTAGGCTCCTAGCTCCAGAGGGACTACTCTGAGACTGTGTCGACCAGATTGGCGAGAGAGGTCATGGCACACAGGTGGGTCAGCTGGGACTTCAGATTTTGGGATGACCTAGTTAGGAGTTGTTGTACTTTCTTCCTCTTTCATAGTATCTGTATTAGGGTTCTGTATGTACAGACTGTACATTTGTTGTATAAATTGTTGAGTTTGGGTAATGAAAAGAGGAAAATTTCGGTTTTAAAAATCTTGTGATTTACGATTACAGCTTTAATTGTTTAAATGTATGTGATGCCATGTGGAGTTCTGTAGTGATCGCACGTAGCACTCCCTTATCTTAGGATATGTATCGGAATGACCTATGGGCGTCCCGGTGCGTACCTTAGGGTAATGAGGTGTTACAAAAATAATGCATATAATTATATGGTATAGTTATATGGCAATTGGGTCAAATGTTTAAATGATTTTAAAACATGAGATAAATGGCAAAGTGGCTTTCTAAATGAGTATTCACATGGCCAACCTTGTAAGAACATGAGTTGTCCATGAAATTAACATAAAGATGTGTTTAAAGCCTTATGACTAAGTTACCCTTTTCACTTTGTTTTTATCTTTATTTACACAAGGGCTTTTTGGAAAATTAAAAAGGCTTTTAATAATTTGTCCAAAAGGAAGAAGGATTTTCGTGCCTTTTGTGTGGGTTTTCCAGCTGTCATTTTTCACCCTCTTCTTCCCACGGTTTCAACTTTTCTTTCCTTTTTTCTTTTGTCTTCCTCCAAGCTGCCGATTTTTTTCATCCTTCTTACAAGACCCAAAAAGCTTTGTCATTTAGCTCATGTGTTTAGCATTCAATCACCCACCTTTTTGTTTATTTTGGGGATTTTTCTAGGATCAAAGATAAGCAATTGAAGTACCATCTAGCATTGGGAAACATTGGGCTTTATAACCGATCTTTGGTGGAAATCTTGGAGTGCATCTTATTTGGTACAAAGAAGGTGAAGTCGAGAGCAAGGAACTGAAGTCGTGAGTTAAGAGGTGGAACCGTGAGGTCTTCTATTTGGTTTGAAAACCGAGTTCAAGGTATAATGGTTTATATGCTTTGATTTGTGCTATATTGGTTTATGAATTGGTTACAAGACAAGATCTTTTGGGTTCTTGTTAGTTTTAAAATTTTTGTTTTAACCACTTCAGCCCTCACAAAACAGATAGTGGTATCAAAGGATAGGCTCTATTTTGTGACCATTTTTGGACTGATTTCGTGCAAGGTTTTACTTGATAAGTTGGTTAATTGATTGCTTGTCTTGAAGGTTAGTTATTTTCTACATTAATGTGTATTAATAAATCTATTTTAAAATCTTTTCCCTATAATTGATTTGGTGCTTTTCTAGGTTTCAAACACTAATTTGATAGTGTTTTAAGATCTGGAACAATTAATTTTAATTGTTAGAATTTATTGAAAGGAAGGAATGTCAAACATTGAAATGTTGAAAAATTTTCCAGCATTTTAGTTTGCATTTGGGTGTATATTTTTCATCCAATTTTTTTGGGATATTCCTAAACCAAGTTAATAGGATTGTTATTTAGGTTATAAAGATTAAGTCTATGTGATAGATTAATTTTTATAAACCTTTCCAACATCTAGTTTATTTTCGGATTTATTAATGGCCTTAATTGACAAAATGTGATTCTAACTTTTATTACATGGATTTTTGTGAGAAATTGTCATGTTTAAATATTAGAAAATATTTTAAAGCTCCAATGGAATATATATATTTTGTTACGTATTCTTTTGGGTTGCAAACTTGCAATTGATTTTATGTGTTAATGGTGAATGAAGTGTTCATAAAGGAAAATACAAATATTGTTTTTGTCTTGGCACTAACTTTTTTTTGTAGGGATGAAAGCGAGTTTTGTATGGCCAAGGTGTCAATACATTATATTTATGTTGTATTGCTTTCTTTTGAATGAATGTAATGTGGGTTTTGGTGCCTTTTAAAGTTTATTAATTAGATTAGTTAATTAAGCAAGTATGTTAACTTGTTTTTGATGTAATTTATTCATTTGAGGCTTGCATGCCTATTATTTTTGGAATGGGTATTCTAAAATGTAATTTTAATTTCTTTTTAGAATAGTTCTACTTTGGGATGGGCGTTTAATGTTGATATTTTGATTCTACCATAAAGATGGTGAAGAAAACAACAAGACGCAAGCAAAGTTTCCAATAGGGCCATATAAAACTCGCAACATATGTTTGATATCATTTGCGATGATATGAATGTCATAGGTTAGGTATGAATGTATATTAATATGACTGCCATAAATAAACTATGAAAATAGGGATTAACAATTTCTTGAGTTATATGGAATAATTCGAAATTGTAATTAATATGATTAACAAATTATGTGACAATTTGATCCCTAAATTTTTTTAAAGAAACGTCCCACATAATATTAAGTCATTTTCCCTCCTTACTTTATCCACGCCAAATTATCGATCGTTAGATGATGGGACCTACTCAGTTGGCGTCACTTTTCATCTTTAAGAGTCGTCGGGTATGTTGTACATGCCAAACCAAATAGAGTGAGATTAACTTAACAAGGAATCAAAACGGTTTTGGACCTTAGGGAAAAGTTTTTTTTTAACATTAGATGTTAACAAACCAAAAGTCACAAACGATGTGATTAGCAAATAGTTGCTTAACTAAAATAGTTAAGTTAAAGTTTCATGCTGCCTCTGGCTTGTTCTTGGTAAAGATAAGGATTTTGGACTTACTACAAAAGGGACTTTTTTTTGAAAGTTGTAGTGGAAGTTTTATTTTGGAAATAAAACATTTACATGAACTTAACTCAATTTTTTTTATGGTGTAGATTATGTCAAATCAATCTCTCTCTTTGCATTCTATATTAGACAAGGACAAATTGAACCCCAATGGTTCAAATTTTATGGATTGGCACCGAAGCCTAGGAATTGTTCTCAGGCAGGAGTGAAAGGAATATATGTTGAATTCTCCTCTTCCTGAACTACCCCTTGTAGGAGTCACTAAGGAATTGGTCGGTGCATACAAGAAACACTCATATGATGAGGTTGATGTACAATGCCTCATGGTAGTGACAATGCCACTCGAATTACAAAAGCGATTCTAGCTGAACACGTCATATTACATCATGAAGCATCGTAAGCAAATGTTTCTTGAGCAAGCCCGTGTTGAGAGGTATAACATGACCAAGTCTCTTCTGGCTGTTAAAATGTCAGAGGGTACATCTATCAATGCTCACATGCTCAAGGTAATGAGTCCTGTGGAGCAGTTGGATAGGTTAGGTCTCCCGTTGGACCTAGGGTTGTCCACTGACATTGTCCTCAACTCTTTGCCTCCATGTTATTCGTCGTTCATCATGAACTACCATATGTATGGGATGGAGAAGAGTTTGGAAGAACTTTATGGGATGCTTAAGATTGTTGAGCAGGACATGAAGAAAGGAGTTCATCTTGTCTTGGCAGTTCAGAAGGGAGGGAAGAAGATAAAGAAAGGCAGGAACAAGTGCAAAATTAAGAAAACAGGGCAAAGACGACAAAGGAAAGGCTTAAGTGGTGACTTCAAGCACTCCCAAGGCCAGAACCCCTTCTGATGCCAAGTGCTTTTATTGTAAAGGCAAAGGACATTGGAAGAGGAATTGTCACAAATACCCAAGGACTTAAAAAGTGGAAAGATTCCATCTTCTTCTTCAGGTATATATGCTATTGAGATTAACCTTGCTACCTTTATTTCTGATTGGGTATTGGATACTGAATCTTGTGCTCATGTTTGTTCCAATATATAGGCACCAAAGGATAGGAGGATGCTTGGAAAGGGCGAAGTTTGGCTACACGTTGGGAATGGTGCAAGTGTTGCAGTCATTACTATTGGGTGTGTTGAGTTATATTTGCCCAGTGGGCTTGTAATGGAACTTAAATGTGTATATTTTGTTCTGTCCATCTTTTGAAACATTATCTCCATTTCTCTTTTGGACAATGATGGTTTCTCCTCTACCATCTCAAATGGATCTTGTTTGATTTATAGAGATGCTTTATTTTATGGATCTTCTTGTGCTAGGAATGATCTATACATGCTTGAGATGGATAAACAGGGCCTTAATGTTAATAACAAAAGACTAGAGACTTGTCATGAGAGTACTACTCTCATATGGCATTATCGCCTAGGTCATATAAATGAGAAGAGCATCAAGAAATTGTAAGAAGTAGGACTTCTTGGTTAATTCAATTTGGAATCAATTGGGACATGCGAATCTTGTCTACTTGGCAAAATGACCA
Organism: Erythroxylum coriaceum; assembly: GCA_026874005.2. NCBI lineage: Eukaryota > Viridiplantae > Streptophyta > Magnoliopsida > Malpighiales > Erythroxylaceae > Erythroxylum > Erythroxylum coriaceum. Next base: position 2,813,940 of record JANQAP020000288.1, read on the forward strand.
AAATACCCTTCACCAAGAAAGGTAAGAGGGTAAGTGACTTATTGGGTCTAATACATAGTGTTATATGTGGACCAATGAGTACCAATATGCCTGAAGTAGTTTTCAATACTTCATCACGTTTACTGATGACTTCAGTAGATATGGATATGTCTATTTAATGAGACATAAGTCTGAATCTTTTGAAAAGTTTAAGGAATTCAATAATGAAGTTGCGAACCAACTCGACAAGAAGATTAAAGTCTTGTGATCAGATCGTGGAGGCGAATACTTAAATCATGAGTTTGGTGCTTATCTTAGAGAGTGTGGGATCGTCTCACAACTCGCCTCTTTTGGAACGCCACAATGGAATGGTGTTTCCGAGAGGTGAAATCGAACCTTTTTGGACATGGTTCGATCTATGATGAGTCAAACCGAAGTTCCAATTTCATTTTGGGTATATTCGCTTGAAACTGTTGCATTTACATTAAACAGGGTTTCATCAAAGTCCGTAGAAAGGACACCACATGAGATATGGTTTGGCAAAGTGCCTAGCATGTCTTTTCTAAAGATTTGGGGTTGCGAGGCATAAGCCAAACGTTTAACGTTTGACAAGCTTGGCCCTAAATCAGACAAGTGCTTCTTTGTGGGGTATCCTAAGGAAACTAAAGGATACTACTTCTATCATAAGTTAGAGAACAAAGTATTTGTTGCTCGGCATAGTGTGTTCTTGGAGAAAGAGTTTCTCGCAAGAGGAAGTAGTAGGAGTAATGTTAGACTTGAAGAAATTCAGGAAGCACTAAAAGATAACGAGGCTAGTGGGAGCCACATTGACCCACTCCTAGATGCTTCTGTCAGTAGGATTCAAGTACAGCCAACTCCATAAGTAGTTGTGGAAGACCAGCCTCCAACTGAATCGACACAATTCGAAGTTGGACTTGAGCCACAGGGAATTGTGGAGGAAGGTCAACCTGAAGTAGTTTCACTGCAAAAGTCAACTAGGGTAATCCGTGCACCTAAGAGGTATATGGGACTACACGAGGTGACGATGTTGGACACCGAAGATCCATTGACCTATATGGAAGCAATGAAAACCAGACTATAATGAATGGCTTGGACCTATAAAATCTGAGATACAATCCATGTATGACAACCAGGCTTGGAAATTGGTTGATCTTCCTATTGGGGCAAAACCTATTAAAAACAAGTGGGTTTTTAAAAGGAAGACAAACATTGATGGAAATTTGACTACTTACAAAGCATGGCTTATTGCAAAAGGTTTCAGATAGATTCAAGGAGTTGATTATGATAAGACCTTCTCCCCCGTGGCTATGTTTAAGTCAATTCGAATATTGTTGCTTTTCATGATTATGAAATATGAAAAATAGATCTCAAAATCGCCTTTCTAAATAGGGATTTAGAAGCGGATGTGTATATGACACAATCAGAAGGTTTTGTGGATCCAAAAGTAGCTAAGAAGGTGTGTAAGCTTCAAAGATCTATCTATGGATTGAAGCAAGCATCACGGAGTTGGAACAATCGCTTTAACAAAGAGATCAAAAGGTTTGATTTTGTTAAGCGTGAAGAAGAACCTTGTGTGTACAAGAGGATTAATGGGAATGCAATAGTCTTCTTAGGATGACATACTTCTCATTGGGAATGACATTCCTTAGTTGGAATTCATCAAGTCCTCATTGATGAAGGTATTCTCAATGAAGGGTTTGGGCGAGGCTGCCTATATCTTGGGCATTAATATTTATAGAGATAGATCTAAGAGGCTCATTGGATTGAGCTAGAGTACATATATTGACAAAGTGTTGAAGAGGTATAACATGCAGGACGCCAAGAAAGGTTTCTTGCCCATGTCACATGGTATCCATCTCAGCAAGAACCAGTATCCTTCGACACTTGGTGAGCTGGATGTGATGAGTAGAGCTCTATACGCTTCGGTTATTGGCTCTATCATGTACGTCATGATATGCACTCGCCCTAATGTATCATACGCTTTGAGTATGACTAGCAAATACCAGGCTACTCTAGGCTTAGCACATTAGACAGTGGTCAAGATTATCCTCAAGTATTTGAAAAGGTCTAAAGATATGTTTCTTATCTATAGCGGGGATTCTGAGCTTGTTGTAAGGGGTTGCACCGATTTTAGTTTCTAGACCAACCATGATGATATGAGATCACAATCCGGGTATGTGTTTCAAACAAAATCCCAAAATTGATTCCACCACCGAGGCTAAATACATAGCTGCTTCTGAAGCGGCCAAAGAGGGATGTTGGATTAAGAAGTTCATCTCCAAACTTTATGTAGTTCCTAGTGTCGCTGGACCAATTCAACTCTATTGTGATAACAATGGAGCTATTGCTTAGGCGAAGGAACCTAGGTCACACCAAAGGTCCAAGCATGTTCTACAACGATATTACCTCACACGAGAGATCATAGAGAGGGGTGATGTAAAGGTTTGCAGAGTTGATTCGGTCAGGAGCACAACCAACCCACTGACAAAACCTCTTTCTCAAGCCAAACATGTAGTTCACACTACATCAATAGATATTAGATACATTGGTGATTAGCTTTGAGTATACTTTTCTTTATGCATAAAGATGTATTTAGTTTATGAGGCTACACTTGTTTAGAGCTCTTATGTATAGAGATGTATTTGGATTGACTCTAGTTCAAGTGGAAGATTGTTAGTGTTATGATTTAGAAGCCAATCATTATATGGTTGTATTCTAACATTTATGTTCATGAATTTGATAGTTTATATAATTTTGTTCCATAAGTTTTCATTATTTATGGATTATTCGAGTTGAATACTCGGATTGTAGAACTCTGTAATGAAAATAACGATTATTCTGAAATGTCGCTAGTCTTAGTAATTAACATGGAAATTAATTGACCACTAAAAGATTAGTGTGTGGATTAAATGATGGTAATGTTCTATAAGCCATTCGATAATGAGTTATTGGTTTAATCACACAGATACATAATGGAGATTATGGTATTTGACAGACCCTAAATGAGACATTATTAGGATGTCATTAATGTTTCATACGTGTTTTGAATTCTATGGTATGAGATGCTCATTTTCTTACATGAGAAATGTGTATTTTTTGGCATTGTCCAATGCTAATCGTAACAAGTAGCTATACAGATAATGCCATAGTATACAAAACTTATGTAGAGGATAAATGTTCATCAAGAATACTGTTATCCCTTATACATGATATGAGGGATGATTTTTATAGGCCCTTGATAAAGTAATATTGTTTGCATGCAATATGATTAAGGATTTAATCATATTTATGATTTACTTTGGAAATCAAGAAGAAATAAATTGGCAAGAATGACATATTCCAATATTGCATTTATTCAGGATATTATGAGACAAGAGAATTGACATAGGCAATTATTGCTTCGGGATCATGATTTGTATATGATAATTATCATCTATGTCATTTGAGTAATTATAATGTATTTTACTAGATACTGCTTATGATGTATAAAATTAAAAGGGGTTTTAATTCTATTGTCAACATGACATAAATCCCAATGGTTCATACCAGAAAGATTTGATTAGAAAAAAATAATTATTGTAGTATATCATATGGAGATATGAATATGACAATAAAATTAATTATAATTTTTATAATTATTTTGGTCGTCATATGGTGTTAGAATAAATGTTATTAGATAACAAATTTAATCCTAGATAAATTTGTTTGATATGTATGACATATCATATAAATTTATTGCTCAACAAAATAATGCATATAATTATATGGTATAGTTGTATGGCAATTGGGTCAAATATTTAAATTATTTTAAAACATGAGATAAATGGCAAAGTGGCTTTTTAAACAAGTATTCACATGGCCAACCTTGTAAGGAGATGAGCTGTCCATAAAATTAACATAAAGATGTATTTAAAGCCTTATGACTAAGTTATCCTTTTCACTTTGTTTTTGGCTTTATTTACACAAGGGCTTTTTGGAAAATTAAAAGGGCTTTTAATTAACCCTAATTTTTCCAAAAGGAAGAAGGATTTTCGTGCCTTTTGTGTGGGTTTTCCAGCTGCCGTTTTTCATCCTCTTCTTCCCACGGTTTCAACTTTTCTTTTCTTTCTCTATTGTCTTCCTCCAAGCTGCTGATTTTCTTCATCCTTCTTACAATAACCAAAAAGCTTTGCCATTTAGCTCATGTGTTGAGCATTCAATCAACCATCTTTTTTTTTATTTTGGGAATTTTTCTAGGATCAAAGATAAGCCATTAAAGTACCATCTAGCATTAGGAAACATTGGGCTTTCTAATCGATCTTTGGTGGAAACCTTAGAGTGCATCTTATTTGGTGCAGAGGAGGTGAAGTCGTGAGCAAGGAGCTGAAGTTGTGAGCTAGGAGGTGGAACTGTGAGGTCTTCTATTTGGTTTGGAGACCAAGTTCAAGGAATAATGGTTTATATGCATTGATTTATGTTATATTGGTTATAAGACAAGATCTTTTGGGTTCTTGTTGGTTTTAAAATTTTTGTTTTAACCACTTCAACCCTCACAAAACCGACAGTCGTTACACTCATCAATAAAATGGTGTCTCTGAGAGAAAACACTGACATATCACTGTAATAGGATTAACTCTTTTATCCCCCAACTCACATGTCACTCACCTATTGGTTAGAAGCCTTCTCTACGACCACCTATCTCATCAATAACCTCCCATCTCCAAGACTAAACAATCTCTCACCATTTGAAATGTTGTATAATAAAATCCCAAATTATCTCTTTCTTAAGACATTTGGTTGTAGTTGCTTTCCTTATTTCAGATATTATTCTCACCATAAATTTGAGTTTCATACCACAAAATGTGTTTTTCTTAGATATAGGTCAACGCATCAAGGTTTCAAATGTTTGACTAATCAAGGAAAAATCATTATCTCTCATTATGTGGTCTTCAACGAGGAAGAATTTCCGGTTCCTCAATTTTTTCCCACACACTAAAATCATCCTATAGCTTTACCAAGTCTTCCTATCTTCACTCTTAACCTCGACTTCACCCTCTCTAGAGGCTGTCACGACTCACTCCTTGTTGTAGAATGTTCTCACACAATTGAATCCTCCAACGGACAGGTAAACTCTCAGAATCCTTGCTCACCAACACATCCTACAATTTCATTAAACAATCAAAATACCTTACCTAATCCCATTCTGTCAACCACACAAAACACTGAACCTAATCCTTCTTTCCCATTAACACAAAATAATCATCCTATGCAAACTTGCTTCAAAAGTGTAATTTTTAAACCCAAACTTTATTCCTTCTCCCTTGCTTTAAATCCTCACACTGAACCCACAACAATTTCTAAAGCTCTAAATAATCCTATATGGTTTCAAGCTACACAAGATGAATTGAATGCGTTATAACAAAATCACACTTGGAAACTTGTTCCCTATGAGCCTACCATGCACATTCTTGGCACAAAATGGGTGTTCTGGACAAGTATAATGCTTATGGGACTGTCTCTAAACATAAGGCTCGATTTGTCGCCAAAGGGTTTAATCAAACCCCTAACATTGACTTTTCAGAGACTTTCAGCCCTGTTGTGAAAGCCTCAACAATAAGAGTTATTTTGTCACTTGCTGTTTCTCCTTACTGGGATATCCAGCAAGTTGACATCAACAATGCGTTTCTACATGGGCACTTACATGAAACTGTTTATATAAATCAGCCACAAGTATTTGAAAGCAAAACGCAGCCGCATCATATTTGCAAACTAGTTAAAGCTCTCTATGGGTTGAAACAAGCCCTAAGGCTTGGTTTCATAAACTAAAACATGCACTGTCTTTAGTGAGGGTTTCATAATTCAAGGTCAGATATTTCTCTATTATATTCAAACAATAATGGAATCATTACAATGCTACTAGTCTATGTGGATGATATCCTAATCACAGGAAATTCAACTCAAGCTATTTATGCATTTATCAGTCAATTATAGTCTCAGTTTGCACTTAAAATGCTTGGAAGCATAAATCATTTTCTCGGTTTTGAAACATATAAAAACATAAATGGATTATATCTTTCATAGAAACATTACATCGAAGATTTACTTACCAGAACCAACATGTTTTCATGCAAACCCTGTTCCACTCCAATCACTGCAGCAACCAAATTATATCTGCGTGATGGCATACCCTTTGAACACCCAACACTCTACCAAAGTATCATAGGAGCACTTCAGTATCTGTATAATACAAGACAAGATATCAATTTCACAATAAATAAATTAAGTCAGTTTTTACAAAATCCTCTAAATACACACTGGATTGTATGTAAAAGGATTATGCGTTACGTGAAAGGAACTTCAAATCTAGGACTGCTTTTTTAACCATCATCTACTACTCTCAACCTCCACGCCTACTGTGACTCCGACTAGGCCAGCTCTCCAAATGATCGAAAATCAAGAACCGGAGGATGTGTCTTCCTAGGAGGAAACCTTGTTTTTTGGATCTCTAAAAAACAATCAACAGTAGCTCGGTTTAGCACCGAGGCTGAATATCGAGCCCTCTTATAGGTGTTTACCGAACTCAGCTACCTTACATACCTACTATCTGAGTTAGGGTTCTCTCCCTCTCACAAACCTACTATGTGGAGCGACAATAACTACGCTCGATCGCTGGGTCAAAACCCACTCTTTCAGTCAAGAACAAAACATATCGAAGTGGATGTACATTTTATCAGAGACAAACTAAAAAAAGGAGAACTTGAGGTCAGATATGTTAACACTACAGACCAGCTCGCCAACATCCTCACAAAGCCCTTGACATTGGCGAGAATTTTCTCTCTAATTACCAAAATAAACCTAGTTTGAAGCCCTCGATTCAGTTTGAACGAGGGTGTTAACAAAGAAGACACAAACAAGAGCAAACAAGAAGTAAAATGAGGGACATGATAGGAATCTCACACCAAAAAGCTATAATAGGAATTCGCTAATGCAAGTGGACTTGTACTATTCTATTACAACACAATACATCCCAACCTTTTAATTTGTTTTGTATTTACTGGTAAATGTATGTTTAGTATTGAACCAATAATTGTATAAATATACAAATAATCAAATAACAAAATAATACATAATTTTTACACATAAATTTCTGTCGCAAAGAAGTTGCTGAGATCCTTAGCAAACAAGCCAAAAAGCGAAAATTACATTGTTTTGTCTTATAGAACCTAATTTTGTACCAATTCGGCCATTCCTTCTATCTTGTCAGGGCAAGAGGGGACTCCAGGCCACGTAACAAAGCTCAGGGACCCTTAGTTGCTTAGAACCTTTAGAGCGTGGAAATGTTGTTTTGAATTGAGAAGAAGTTTTTCATTCAAGACTTTTCAAGCCGGGCGGCTGTAGACATTTCTTTCATGTGGTTGTCTTTGAGCTTGGTCATACTTCCAGCTGTAAAATAATAATTTACAAAAGCAGACTTGTTCTTCATTTGTTCATTTAAGTTCTATATCTATTTTATTTACACTATAAACTTTTTTTTTAAGTTGTTATTAAATTCGAGTTAGACTAAGCATATATAAACTGTTTTTACTTGCTTAATAATTATTACTGCTATTATCCATTAGAATTAGCTTGAGCAATGGCAAAGTCCAAAACTTTTTAATGACCATACGTAGCTCAATAAAGACATTAAAGGTTATTTTCTATCTTCCGTAATCCATACCAGAATTGGAGTCGACATTTTGACACAATCATGAAAGCTGCGATCTTTTTGGAATTTTAGTTCAAGTAAAAAGCTAATACCAATAAGTAAAAGTCATTGGTGGTCGTCGGTTGAGCTTAGTGAATTTCAGAGTCAACCCAGAAGACCAACAAAGAGAAAACCTTCTTCAACCTGTGTGGAACAAAAGACAGGTTTAAGACTGTTTACTAGGACTTAGTCCTCGCCGGTAGAGAGGAACTTAGTGCTTCATAAAGTAAGAAATGGAAAGTTATGTTCTTTATTAGTAATCACCTATCAAAAGGATAGAAAAAGGCCTAAAGTTCACTTCTTTATTATCTGTACTTCTTTTCTTTTGCATATGCGGTGTATACGGGTTCATTTGGTTTAGATAGCTGAAGTGTTTTTTGGGTCCGGAAAGCTCGATCTCAAGGTTTCCTGCAAATCCATCCTTGCATTTCCAGGCAAAGTTCGTTGAGCAGTTGGTGTTTTTATGAACTTTTCATAGGCAGATGTTCTCCAATCAGGTTTGTATCTTGCTTCGTCAGTGATTATAAGAGGTGTTGTGATATTTCAGCTTGGGACTCATTTTATTTGGCAGTTTTCTTAAATACCATCGGCTAGGTTACTTTTTATTGGCATTAGGAACAAGTAACATTATAGCAACGTGACGTTTCACAGTTTAATGAATCTTCTACTTATTTAATGGGATGGTTAAGAGATTATCTATGGTTAATTCTTCACAGCTTTGGTGTTCGAGTGAATTTGTAACGAGTTGACTTCTAGCTCAATCATGTGTGCTCTCTCTGTTATATGATTCTGGGAATTGCATTCTGAGCGTAGACGAACCGGCTAATGATCCTTTTCCTGGTGCCCTTTTGTTGAATTCTCATGAAAAGTTGAGAAAATTCCCTGATGGACACAAGTTTTAGGCATTTTTTCTTTAGCCGTTGATCGATTGCTGGAAAACGCAGTAGAAATGGGAAAATTCGTTTTTCTCTGTTTCTTTTATTGAAACTTTTCCTTATTTTTCTTTAGTCGTTGCTTGATTGCTGGAAAATGCAAGAGAAATGGAGAACAACCTTAATGATGTTTTGATTTTTCTCTGTTTCTGTTTCTTGCAACTTTTCCTTAAACAACAAGCTTTGCTGCCTTTCTCGTTCTCATTAAGATCATTATGCATTAATACCTTGTTTCAGCTACCAAAAACACCTAAGAGATTTGTTGTTATAAATGTAAGATACTGATGGACATTGCAAATGCATTTTGAATAATCATATTCATCAAGCAAAGCCCAGAATTTCGGTTCAGCATGCCAAATGTTTCATTCATCCATACATTCCATTGGCAATGAATCAGAATACCAACACTTGTTTTTGTTTCTATATTTGATTATCTGGGTGTTAGCTACATGTTTATTTAGTTTCCACTAGGTATTCAAATTTAAAGCTTTTTATAGGGTCAGGATGGATGGATATGTTGCTGTGCAGCATGACTTAACCAACCAAAATGTCTGTCTTATGGTGATATAATATAATCGGAAGGTGATAGAGGACTTCACTTTGTAGTGGTTATTGGGCGTTTCAGGATGGCACTAGATGACGTTGTCGACATTGCCTCAAGTGTTCCAGCTTCAGAAATCATTTCAGAGATTATAGAGGAAATGATTGAGATTATATGCTCTTCCAAGAACGTATTCGTCAAGAAGGAGAGTTTTAGGGAACTTGGCAGCTACTTGGAAAGGATTGTTCCCATCCTAAAAGAGCTGAATAAGAAAGATATCAAAGGTTCCGAGAGCTTAAACAATGTTATCCGAATTCTCAATCATGAAGTCAAAGATGCAAAGGAGGTGACTACAGAGTGCACCAAGAGAAACAAGGTATACCTTCTAATGAATTCCCGGACAGTAGCTAAACGCTTGGAGCACATTACTAGAGAATTCAGCCGAGCCTTAAGTCTTCTTCCTTTGGCTTCTCTGGATCTTTCGTCAGGCATAGCTGATGAGATTGTGAATCTCCGCGATATTATGCAGAGAGTAAGGTTCAAGGCAGCTGTAGCGGAAGAAGAGATTTTAGATAAAATTGATTCAGGAATACAGGAGAGGAATGTTGATCGTTCTTATGCCAATGACTTACTTGTGCGCATAGCTGAAACAGTTGGGATATCAACTGAAAGGGCTTCACTGAAGAAAGAATTTGAAGAATTCAAGAATGAAATTGAAAATGTTCGGCTAAGGAAAGATCAGGCTGAAGCTATACAAATGGATCAAATAATTGCTTTGTTAGCAAGGGCAGATGCTACTTCATCTCCCAGTGAAAAGGAGCAGAAGTATTTCATCAAGCGTAATTCTTTGGGTAGTCAACCATTAGAACCTCTCCAGTCATTCTACTGTCCAATCACTAGGGATGTAATGGTGGACCCTGTGGAGACCTCTTCAGGACAAACATTTGAGAGAAGTGCAATAGAAAAATGGCTTGCAGATGGGAATAAATTCTGTCCTCTGACCACGAATCCTCTGGATCCATCAATTCTACGGCCAAACAGAACTTTGAGGCAGTCAATAGAAGAATGGAAGGATAGAAACACAATGATTAATATTGCTTCCATGAAATCCAAACTCACACATGATGACGAGGAAGAAGTGCTTCATTGCTTGAAAGAGTTGGATGATCTGTGTGAACAAAGAGACCGGCATCGAGAATGGATAATATTGGAAAATTACATACCAATTCTTATTGAACTACTAGGTCGGAGAAATCGTGAGATAAGGAATCAAGTTCTTGCAATCCTTTGCACACTAGCAAAAGATAGTGATGATGCTAAGGTATTCCATATCCCAATTGATCACCATTAGTAATCTTATTATCTTTTCCGAATATTAGATCCACGGAGCTGAGGTAACAGGAATCATGAGGTGAAACTGTCTTTTGGACTGATTATGACATGTTCAATATCCAAATGTGCTGAATAATAACAGGTTGATCAAAACTCTTCCTTTTTGTTGCTTGTTGGGGCCCTAAGTAAAAATTTGAATTTTAGAGTGAGTTTGACAAATCTGATTGCATTCAGATTAAAGTCTACCTTTCTTTTGGATGCAGTTTTGGTTGAGGAAAATTTTCATACTTTGCTGCATGGCTTAATTCCAATAAAGAACTCCCTCTTTTTAAAAGAAATGTTTCATCTCATTCATATAATCATCCTTCTCCGAGACTGTTAATTGCTTCGATTTAACATTCTGCTTCTGGTTTTTGTTTCTTTTTTCTCTAACGAGATAAGTTGGTAACAGCATGGTATGTTAACTCTTTTTAAGTTTTCTGGAATCTGAAACATGATGCAGGAAAGATTTGCTACTGTTGATAATTCAATTGAGTGTATCGTTCGATCTCTTGGGCGTCGTATTGAGGAAGGGAAGTTAGCAGCTGCTTTATTGTTGGTATTATCAAAAAGTAATTTGATACGGAACTTCATTGGAAAGGCACATAGTTGCATTTTGCTCTTGGTTACTATGTCAACCAGTGTTGACAGTCAAGCAGCCGCTTATGCACAGGAACTGTTGGACATACTGTCTTTCTCTGATGATTATATCATACAGATGGCGAAGGCAAATTACTTCAAACCTTTGCTTTGTCGTCTATCTCAAGGTACTTATCAAATGTAAGGAGCATGGAAGACCATCCTTAATGAGCAATGTGATGATTTAGCTTCTATTATGATATATTGGCCCTTCAGTTCTTTAAGCTTTTCTTTCTTTTCGTTCGTCAATCTGTACTCCAAAAATGGAAAAAAATTTCCAATTGTAGTATCAAGGTGATTTCTATTGGAGCTGTTTGAGTCAAATAAAGCAATTGGGGCATCTACTGATTATTGTGATGCTGCACTTGTCATATGAAGTTCCACCTTGACATGTCTAGTGACTACCATTTAACACATTTCGACTATATGACCTGTACATGAACTGTTTCTAGTTGGATCTGAATTGTAATCTCCACTCCTGCTATGAGTTGTGTAATAGACTTGCTGTGCAGTAATGAAACATTCTATTTTTTTAAAGCACATCGTGCCTCTTAATAATCCAGGTCCAGAAGACGTGAAAATGGTTATGACGTCTACTATTGCTGAACTGGGCTTAACTGACCATAACAAAGCATCATTATTTGAAGGGGGTGTCCTAGGTCCACTTCTTCACCTGCTTGCACATGATGATGTTGAGATGAACAGGGTGGCTATCAAAGCTCTAAGGAATCTCTCAAGCTTACCAGCAAATGGATTGAAGGTGATTAGAGAAGGTGCAGTGAGACGATTACTTGACCTTCTCTTCCGACACAACTCATCATGTCTAGGTTTGCAAGAAGAATTGACAGCCACGCTTGTATATCTCGCTATATCAACGGTGTCTCAAGAATACAGTCCCACAGCAATTTCATTGTTGGAATCAGATGAAGATATCTTCAAGCTCTTTTATTTGATTAATTTGACAGGGCCTGGCGCGCAACAGAATATTCTCCGTACCTTCCAGGCCTTGTGCCAATCGCCGTCATCATCGAATGTCATAACCAAATTGACCGAGGTATGCAAGCCTAAATTATCTGCATGGACACTCATGCGTGTTAAGAGAACTGAATATTAGAAACAGAAAATGGCAGCTATGCTGAACTAGAAACTTTATTAAATTCCAATAATGTCAGCTACTTACAAAAGCTATTACTATGATTCGCTTATTCCATAATATATATGTTATCCTCTGAAATCTCCATATGACATGTAAGATAGTAAATGGATGAAATGGGATGGTAAGAGATTGAATAGTCCAGCAAAATGCGGTTTATAGTGTGAGACTGTAGGGACAAATTCTGATCCCACATTTAGTTCTCAACAATCTTGATTTTGAAGTCTTTAAACTTCTCTGGAGGCAGTATAGCAAAGTAATGAAAGAGTAAGACCTTCATGCTTTGTCTAATAAATCTGGATCAGGCTGGGATATCTCCATCACAAGTACATGGCAGGTTACTCTTATTCCTGATGGTAATTTAAAAAAAAAAAAGAAATGTGGAACTCACTCTTATGATTGCTTCTCAGCTTAATTGACATTGGAAACTTTTGGTCTTTCTGTTTACTTTTCTCCATTTGGTACTCACTAGTATCTGGATTGGCACTTCCTTGCATAATCAAAATTTTGGGAATTGCATCATATGCAAGTTAACTTGTTGAATTACTTAACAGTGCTCTGCCGTGCAAGTATTAGCTCAGTTATTCGGGCATGAGAACCAAAATGTACGAGCAGGTGCAGTGAAGCTGTTGCGTTTCATAGTAAAAGATGTTGATGAATTCGCCATCCTTGAGCATGTGAATCAGAGACGCATGGAGACCCTGCTTAGCATCATCGAATGTTCTGGTGACATGGAAGAAATTACTAGTGCAATGGGCATAATCTCTCTCCTTCCAGAGAATCTTTTGGATGCTAAGGTACTTGAAGTAATTGTCAGCTTTTTGACGAATAGCAATCGGACTGATCCCCGCAACAAGCAGTTAGTTGAAAGTACTGTTGGTGCCATATGTCGTTTCACTGTATCGACGAACTATGCCTGGCAAAAGAAAACGGCTGAAATTGGCATTATTCCATTGCTGGTACAGCTGCTAGATTCTGGAACTACCTTGACAAAAAAATATGCTGCCATTTCTCTCGGTCGTTTTTCAGAGAGTTCAATGAGGCTGAGCCAGCCCATATCGAATCGCAAGGGGTTTTGGTGCTTCTCAGCTCCACAAGAGACACGTTGCCCCATTCATGGGGGAATCTGTTCTGTTGAATCATCATTTTGCCTTATAGAGGCCGAAGCAGTAAGTCCCTTAGTCCGGGTTCTTCAAGATCCACATCCTGAAGCACGTGAGGCTTCTTTGGATGCACTTTTGACTCTAATTGAGGGTGAAAAACTCCAGAGTGGTAGTAATGTTCTTGCACAAGCACAAGCCATTGAGCCAATTATAGGGTTTCTCTCCTTTCCTTCCACGATATTGCAGGAGAAGTCTCTAAATGCTTTGGATAGAATCTTCCAGCTGCCAGAGTTTCGAAAAAAGTATGGTCCTTCTGCACACATTCCTTTGGTCGACTTAACGCAGCGGGGAAGCAGAAACATTAGGGCAATTTCTGCTAGAGTACTTGCACACTTGAATGTGATACATCACGAGTCTTCTTACTTCTAAATGGCTTTCACATGCTTGAATCACATGGATTTTATCCTAGGATCATGACTTGAGGACTTCCCATATGTCAGATTTATGCTTGGAGTGCTCGATTATTGTCAAACAGATGCAGCAGACTGACCTGACAAACTCTACCAGAGGACGAGCAGAGATGAACATTGGTCCATAGAATTTCTTCTAAACGTCGAGATTCAAGAAGGGCACTCGAACTATATGTCACAGCATTTACTCCTTATGTAGTAGGAGGTTGTAAAGCTTGTTAATTTGTCAGTGAAAGTAAAGTTAAACAGGCAAAATTCATTATTATTTCACTAGTTAACAAACCCTTTATTCGTTTTTGATAGAATTGAATTCTTAAGCTTGTAGTTGGATCAAGATTCTTCGATTCCCGTGGCAAACCCGTGTTCAGCAAATTCTACTACATTTAAGATCGACTGACCTTTGTGATGTTGACTGTGGTCATTATATTTGGGCAACAATGAAGAAATTGAAAGTGTAGTAATTGTTAAATTAGCTTGCATTATGTGATCGTTTCTGGTGTAGAGATAAGGAAGTGCATCTGATAATGTCACATACTCCGGACATCTTGGCAAGTACATATAGAGGAATGATTAAGTATTGAGACCAAGTTCAATACCGAGAAGAAGCTAGTCAGAAATTTAGATGGTTTTGAGTCCCTACTGACTTTGGTTGATGGATGAAAATTGATCAACTATCCTGCAAGCATTATCCTATTTTGGTTTCTCCAATTCGATCAGATTCAACAGAGATATTCATTCAGTTCCGTCGAGATTTCCAAGTGTAACAACATGGAAACAAGGATTCTAGCCATTACCATTCCTTCCAGTAGCAGTGAACCAGTAGCGACTTCCTTTTATTTGATTTTAAAAATCGAGACATAGCTCCAGGGAAAAAAAACCAGAGATTTTAAAAGGACAAGAAGGACTAAAATAATAATTTGATGCCTATACTTCTGGAGTCATAACCAAGTATAGGAACCAAATCAGGAACTTAGCAAGACAAAAGCATGTAAAAGTATAATCCTGACATAGCAACAACTCCGCATCTGTCAGTTTCACAACCAGATAATTGTGTCCTGGAACTGATATTGCACTTATTCTGTCTTCTTCTTTCTGTTTCTGTTCTTTTGACTCCTACCCACATGCTTAAGAACCTCATCAATTAAAACCACAGGTGCTGCAACCAAGATGACAAGCAACCACTCGCTTGCACTCAGTGGAACAATACCAAACACATCTGCCAGGAATGGGACGTAGAGTATGAGGCAATGGAGGCCAAGTGAAACTGTCATTGCAACTAAAAGCCAAGGGTTCCTCCAAGGTGGCATTGTGACTAAGCTATTGTCTTCTGAAAGAGCATTTAGGGAATTGAACATCTCAATTGCCACCAACACTGACAGTGACAGAGTCATTGCCTTCACTTTACCGGCAGAGAAGTAATCACAAGGATTTGAAAAACTGATCATGCGTCCTCCGCCAACCTTGTACGGAGACACTGTGAAATTTGACCACGAGGGACACTCTCCCCACGTGCGAAGCTTAGAGAGTTCAACCAGGGAATGTCCATCATCAACAAGGCTAATGCCCAGAAATGAAGGCTGCGTGTACCACAAGACAAAGATTCCTACTGTTGCAATCCCCACATAAGAACCAACGACCTGCATTGAAGAAGTTGTTGCGAAGATGACTAACTTGGTAGTTTTCACTACATAAAATAGCAAAGTTGTAATGTTGAAGAACAGATACCAAGTAGCGGAAGAGAACCCAGGAGTTTATAAGATCATCATTGCTTTTCCGGGGTGGTTTCTGCATTACATCAACATCAGCAGGATTGAAGCCAAGAGCTGTTGCAGGTGGACCATCAGTGACCAAATTGACCCAGAGAAGTTGCACAGGTATCATACATTCTGGTACGCCGAGTGCAGCGTTTAAGAATATCGAAATCACCTCTCCAACGTTAGATGATATCATGTATCTGCAGAAACAAAACATGACTGAATTCTTCTGATTAACTTCCATTTGCAAGGGAAAAAAAATGTCTTACAAACAAAAAGTTACCTGATAAACGCTTTCATGTTATTGTATATTGATCGACCCTCAGCAACAGCAGAAACTATGGTGCTGAAATTGTCATCTGCTAAAACCATGTCTGAAGCTTCTTTTGCCACCTCAGTTCCTGTTAAACCCATGGCAATTCCAATGTCTGCGAGTTTAAGTGCAGGTGCATCATTAACACCATCTCCAGTCATTGCAACAATCTCATCCATTTCCTTTAGCATTCTCACAATGTCTTGCTTATGCTTAGGCTCAGCACGAGAGATCACCTTACCTCCAGGTCGACTCAAAATCTCCTTTTGTTGTGAAGTGGAAAGAGCTGCGAACTCTTTACCCGTAAAACTTCTCCCTTTGAGTTCATCCCCTTCATTGAATAACCCAATTTCTTTGCATATTGACTCAGCTGTGCTCTTGTTATCTCCTGTTATCACCATGACTTTAATCCCAGCACCCCTACAATCCTCAATCGCCTTGTGAACTTCATCACGTGGAGGATCCTGTGAAACAGCAAAACAATTTCGATAGACAACGTAAGTGGGTAAGGAACATAAAATTCTAGGATATTGCTCACCCTGAGACCAACAATTCCCACAAAGGTCAGCTCACTCTCAACGGATGGGTAACAAGATGGATCCGTCAATTTCTTGTGGGCAGGATGATCCTCAGTATAGTAATCTGAAAATTCTCCAAGTTCATCCTTATATGCCATTCCCAAGCATCTTAGTCCTTTAGAACTCATGTCTAAGAGTCTCAGAGTCAACAGTTGCCTACAAGGTTCATCAATAGGAACAATACATCCATCTGCAAGTTGCACTTGCGAACTGCGCTCCAGTAAGTTCTCAACAGCTCCCTGCAAATGTCAAATGAATGAACTTACGAACAACTACAGGACTGCTGAAGGAAAGTATAGATAATTAATAATTGAGCTTATATCAGATTTTCATCACTGCAAGCTCATGAGAAATGAAAAATACCAAATCTATCAGCAATTTTGCATACAGATATAAGATCAGTAATAGCCACCTTGACTAGAAGTCGGTTGTGCCCGCTGGGCTCCCTGACAAGAACACTCATCGACTTCCGAATGCGATCAAACTCCAAGGTGGCAACCCTTTTTGATCTCTTCGTCCACCATTCACAGGATCCTACATTTGGCAATAGTGAACAATAAGTGTATTCGGCTCAAAACTTCTGAGAAAGCACGGATATACAACAATTAAGTTATACATCTACCTAATTTTATCGTGCTGTGATCAATCAAATAGTTCAAACCAAGGTCTGCATCATGAATTTTTTCCCTATCCTTCATATCAGGGATTCCCATCTTCTCAACCAAAACCTTGAGAGCTGCTTCAGTGGGCAAACCAGTAGCTCGGAATAGGCGTCCATCGTAAAAGATCCCAGCATCATTACAAAGAGAACATATCTCTGATATGGCTTGCAAATTAGCATCCATGTGGAAGCAAGTCCAATCAACGATTCCTCCATCCTTGGGATCATAAGTTGTTCCTTCAACAGAAAAGATTCGAGAGGATGTAGCCTTCCCACCAAAAGTGAAGAACTCCGATACAGACATCTGGTTTGTAGTCAAAGTCCCAGTTTTATCTGAGCAAATTACTGTGGTGCATCCTAAAGTTTCTACACTAGGAAGCTTTCTTACAATTGCGTTCATTTGTGCCATTTTCCTCGTTCCAAGTGCTAAACAAGCAGTGATTACAGTAGGAAGACCTTCAGGTATGGCAGCTACTGCTAAGGCAACAGCAATCTTGAAATAGTAGGTGCACTTCTCAAAGGAAAACTGAATATTGGCAGGCCATCCGTCTACAAACTCCCATGAGATAAATTTTTTGTAATTGATGAACCATACAATTACACATACCAGACCAATTGCAGTTGTAAGCCTGCCTCCAAATTCATCCAGCTTCTTCTTCAAAGGAGTATCACTCTCCTCCATAGAAGCATGATGTATTTGCTTCTGTATCTTCCCTATCTCAGTGTTCATTCCAGTGCTGATAACGAGGCAGATACAACTGCCATTCACAACAGTTGTCCCAGCAAAAACCATATTTTCCTTAGACTGCAACTCAGAGTCATCTATAGATATAGGATTAGTTCCCTTAAGAACAGGCATTGCCTCTCCAGTCAATGAGCTCTGCTCAGCTCTCAAAGTTGATGTCTTCAAAATAGTAACTCTCATATCAGCTGGCACTTTTTCCCCAACCTGCAATTGCACTATATCCCCTGGAACAAGCTCCCGGGATGGCAAGTCCAGTATCCAATGCCCGTCTCTCAAAACTTTTGCTGATTCACATTGCATCTCTTTAAGGGCTTCAAGTGCCTTTTCAGCATTAGACTCTTGCCACACCCCAACAGTTGCGTTAAGGACTAAAATCAACATTATAACAAAAGGTTCCGCATAGGCTTCAAATCCATGCTTCCCCTCTGATTCACTTCCTTCAAAGTATGCTAAAGCAAATGAAATAAAGGCAGCAAACAGAAGTATCTTCACAAGCATATCATCAAACTGTTCCAATATCAGGCGCCAAATCGGCTTACCCTCCTCCTTGACAAGTTCATTCCATCCATATCTCTCCCGGAGCTTCTCCACATCAGATGCGCTCAAACCCTTTTCAAGCTTCACATGGAACTCATTCAAACATTGTTCAACAGAAAATGACCATGCAGGGATTGGAATTTCATCCATTTCTTTGAAAATTTTCCCTGAGGAGACACTATAGTTGAAGTTCTATCACAGTCACGTCAAAACCCTGCAAAATAAGAGATCACTTACAGTCTCATGCAGGGTCACCAGAAAACAAGAACATAAATGAAACTGAATTAGAACTTGTCTTTACAAAACATTATTGACAAATATCAGTGGAAAATGGTGACAGAGAGATTACTAGTCAAATTATCGGGTGGTTACGAACAAAATCGAACCACTCCGAAAGGCTATAACTGCAAAGGTAACTAATAATCACTCACTAATGACCGAGCACTTATAGTGTCTACATAACCTCAAGAAACCAGAACAGAACTCAAGACAGCACAAAAGCTGCAAACGACTCCTTATAACAAACAAAAGCACAGAGGAGATAAAAGAAACAGATACTGAACTATGCATGTAAACAACAAAGGTCAAGAAAAAACAGTATATGAGAAGCAAAGAACCAATCGAGTGAAACAAATATCAGAACTCCCGAACCAATCTTACCCGTTACTCCTAGTGGACTAAATGGTTGCCAGAACACCACAAACTCCTATAATGCTGGTGCCATAAGAATTCTCAGAGTTGGCAAAATTTAAGTTATTGGATTCTCTGCAAAAATCAGAGCAACCGAAGAATTTGAACAAAGCAGAAGGATACAAGTATAATACTTGTTGGATTTAGAATCCTAAGGCCAGTCCTTTGATCTTCAAATCTCTTCTTTTGTAGGAGTACAAAGTTAACATTGAAAGGTGGTTATGCGTTTTCACGGATCTTCTTCCCCTTATATATATAAAGTTGTTATCCAGTCTTCGCTTAAACCGTCTGAATGATTATATTCTACAAGAAAATGCCGCCAACAGTCATTGATTGACTTGCATGAGTTTAATAAAAGGATTCAAAGCTCATCCTGAAAATTTCAAGTTGTCTGATGAGTTTTGTTTCCATGTCAACCGAGGTGCATGCGTGAATGAATAAGAAATTGATGATGTGATTGATTTATCTCTATAAAAAATGTTTGTATATATTAAATAAATAATCATGTATAAAAATAAAATGATGTTGATCTATTTTACAAGTTCATATCTTTTAAATCTATATCTTCAAATTCATGTCTCCTGTCAAGAAGATCGATTAAAAGAGCAATGAGGATTGTTATCCAAGGAAAATGACTTCACATTCCAGGAAGTTTCCTCCGTTTACAAGCATCACTGTACATGTCATCCCTTCCGATTCTCAACAGTTCCTATCTGGGCATCGGAGTGATGTTTGACTAGTGACTCCTTTTAAATAGAAGCAGGTATTCTTACATACATCGACTCCGTGCATAAAGTTTACTGTTCTGTCAGGAAAACCCGTCATCACCCCCCTTGAAGTTCATAATCATAAATGGCCACAGACTATCAGGATTTTGATTGATGAGGTAGTTTACTCCATCGTTTTGATTGATTATATATAAAAAAAGTGGTGTAATCATAATTTAATCCACCACCGAACATTCCTGGAAGGTTCCTGTTAACACATTCAGCAGCCTGCCAGTGCATCATGACGACAATCCTTACTCATCTGGGCTTTGCACTCTCCAGATCTGCTTTTTGTATGCTCATCGAAAATTGCATTATTTATATAATAAAAATACTGTTTGAATTAATCTAATTAATATTGTGAGTTGATTATAAAATAATTTTAAATATTAATAAATTCCATAAATTTGCAGTCAGATCAATTAAACTCGTAGAGTCCTAGTTAAGATGCAACTTTTCAGTCAGATCTTTTGTACCCAAATTCCAACTTTATTCTGCGTTCAGATCTTTTGTCCCTTAATAGTTATTTACAGTAAACTATTAGGTCTTTCCATCAGAAGTTTAATATATAACTTGATTTTTGGGATTTCAAGTGTGAGCGAGAATTCTAAAAAATTAGTGAAGGATATATAAGTAAAAATGATTCGTAAATTTCATATCTTAAAGTTTTGAATTAGAATGTAGTGTTAAGGCTCACGGGTATATTTTCTCATTAAACTTATGATGAAAATCTCCCCAAAAAGTGGGCTCTTTATTGACAACAAGTGGAAACACCACCCAGTCACAGGGCAGGAAATACCGTGGACTCTGAGGAAGGGGAGATAAAGGAGACTAATCAGTCAATGGCTAAAGAGGCAGACTCTGATCAGGACAAAGGGGAGGTCAGTCAGGTCTCAATTGGAGTAGGAAAAAAATCAAAT
>JANQAP020000288.1:2863266-2888622 GCA_026874005.2 Erythroxylum coriaceum
GTACTTGCTGAGTCAATCGTCAATTTAATCAGAGAAGTCATGGTGGCGAAAGGGATGCAAACAACCATCAGCCCGGACCTAAGGAGGATATGGAGGATTTAATGGCTGTAGGTTTTTATGTGTAGTTCTGTCCCCAGAAGTGTAACATGGAGCTGAATTTCTTTTCTTTTGTTTTTCCATATACTGGAGTGTACATATTCGTAAATTTCTAGTTATAATATTAAAGTTTAAAATTTCAAAAAAACAAGTAGTATCAGAACTGATGGTTCGACAAGGGATGAGTATGGAGACAATTGTGGGATCCCGTGGTTGCCATCCCTACGTGGAAGAGCAAGGAAACTCTTGTTGAGCCTAGACAAGTGGAGTATAAGGGTTTTTAGTGACGTCATATACTCGAATTGTTAAGAAAAAGGTAGAAAAATACTTTCGCTCAAGAGGAGCCCAAGTCTAATGTAGAAGTTTATACCTGAGGGGGAAATTGTTGGGATTTCAAGCACGAGTGAGAATCCTATATTGGAAAGAGATGAAATTAGTTAGGGACATATAAATAGAAATGACCCATAAACCTAATGCCTTAAAGTTTTGAGTTGTACCAAAGCTTAAGAGTATGCTTCCTCGTTAAGCTGATGATGAAGATCTCCCAAAAAAGTGAGCTCTATAATGACAACAAGAGTTGAAATTTTTTAAAAAAGAACATGTATAAAATAAGATAAAAGAATACGTATCTATAAGATAAGATTAAAAACAAACTAAAGATCTATTCAAAATTTTTTTTAACAATTCTATAATTTTGAATTAATTCTCAACATTAACAAGAGTACGTTTTTCTTATTAAACTTTAGTCCATTTATTCATATTCTTTATTAGGCTCTTTTATTGTTTTTAATTCAGAACAAATTTTATTTTTTACCTTCATTTTTATAAAACTTGTAATTAATAATTATACATAAGGAATTTTGTTTTAACACTTTTGAACTTATAAGTTTGATTAACCGTACTTGTGAATCATTTAAAATAAGAGGAAAAAGGATAAGAAGAGTTTAAAGGATGATGGGGACTTATCACAAGTCTTTACTATTTGAACTCTTGAATTTCTCAAAGAACTTTTCACTTTTATTGCTTTATTACTTGAATTAAATATAAAAAGGAAATAATTCATGATCAAATTTTATTGTTAAATGTATTTTAATTTTTTAATAAATTGACTTCAAATTTTCATTTCATTGTTAATTATATCTAAAGCTTAGAGTATATGAAGAAAAATGAAAATAATTTGAATTTAATCAACAAAAATATAAAAAGTTTGAGATTGTTTTTCTAAAAACAATGAAGGCGTAAATTGTATCTAAGATAGAAATTTGCGAAAGAATAGACTTAGCAATGGAGCCTAACTTGGATTTGACTGGCTACCAGCTTAGGCTAACCTAGGCATATACAAAACGATATAGTTTTAGAATGTTTTTAAAAAAATAAAAAATCGAGCTTGGCCGGTACAACCTACCTAGGACCCAATTGGGCTCAGGCCTGAGCTTTGGTTACCGTTGGTGAGACCGAGTTAAGCCGACCTATTGTTATCCTTATATAAGCATTTATTCATTTATGCTTGTAAGAAAACAAATTGGAGTTTCCAATTTCGACCCGTTTAATAGACTGTTGTCGGAACGTGGGTCCGATACCCAATTGAAAGGCTCGAGCCCATTATCTTTCTTGAGATTGGATCAACACTCGGCCTGAAACAGTTCTTTTTTACCTAAAAGCCCATTTGGAGAGCTCAACCAATAACATGGCGCCACGCCTTAAGGGTTCCAATGCTCTTTTATAGCTCGAAAAACCTCTCTTCGGGCCCTTAGGGTTTTGATTGATCGCAAGTACAATATTTTCTAGGTATATTTCTGGGATCATTCTCTCCGTTTGGTTGTCGACAAAATTGAGTGAAGGAAAAGTAAGTATTCGGTTTGTTCATCTGTGTGCAGTGTCCTTTTGGTGGAGGCAGCAATGGCGGCGAGGCCGATTTTCGTTGGAAATTTCGAGTACGATACTCGTCAATCGGAGTTGGAACGTTTGTTTGGAAAGTACGGAAGGGTCGAGCGAGTGGATATGAAATCTGGTAAATCATTTTCATCCATTGTCTTTTCTTATTCCAAAGTCTATTTTTATAGGTTTTGGATAGGGTTCTCTATTTCGTGACCCTGTTTGGTGTTTTTGGTTGGTATTCCGTTTCGAGGAATATGTCTGTTGTCATTAGATGTAACACCGTATTTACCTTCTTCATTGATGGGAATGATAATTTTCACTTGAAATCGAATTAGGGTTTGTTTCTAAGTTGCACAGTAATGACAACTAAATTATGTGGAAAGTAATTTCTTGGATTTGGGTCTTGCTGCTTATTAGCAATCGCATCCGATTTCAATGTCCGGGCAAAAATCAAATGGCGGCCACAAATTTACAGTTTATGAGGAGTACACCTCCGTATTAAATGTTTGTTTTGACGCAGGAACGTCTACTAAAGAAAAATGAGCTTCTA
The DNA here is from genome assembly GCA_026874005.2 of Erythroxylum coriaceum. Taxonomy (NCBI): domain Eukaryota; kingdom Viridiplantae; phylum Streptophyta; class Magnoliopsida; order Malpighiales; family Erythroxylaceae; genus Erythroxylum; species Erythroxylum coriaceum. The sequence continues at coordinate 2,865,791 of JANQAP020000288.1, forward strand.
TCTGGGCTCCACAAGTTCTCTGCAAAACATTTGTGTATTGGCTTTGGAAACTTTCTTGCCAGTCTGCTCTACTTCCACTCACAGATGGAATCATCATCATCATCATCCTGCTTTTTTCTTCATTCAGTCATGTGCCACTCACCCACCTCTCCGCCCAAAAGTTGCCATTTCACTTGAATGGTCATGGCGGGATCAATGAATTTAGTGCAATGCCTACCACTACTGATAATAGGGGATCAATGAAATCTGTCTAGCCATGCCTTCAATTTCTGAACTTTGTGCCCTCTGAATGGCGAATCATGCTTTGCAATGACATCTCAGACCCTGAATTTTTTGGATTTATAACTCTTAAATGCAACACCTTGATTTAGTTCATCATGCAACGCTTCTACATCCTTTTGTGCATCAGCCCATCAAATTTGTTCAGGTGTTGTACAATTTTAAGTTCCCTTATATGGTAAAGAATTCCTGATTTGGTTGATGTGCGCGAACTGGATGTTGTGGCTCCCAGATAAAGTAGTCTTTACTCTATCTCTAACATTAACTCTGTGATTGCAGGTTTTGCTTTTGTTTATTTTGAGGATGAGCGTGATGCTGCAGATGCCATACGTGGGCTTGACAATATTCCATTTGGTTATGACAGGCGTAGGCTTTCAGTAGAGTGGGCCAAGGTATGTTTCTTTTTCATATTTGGTTATATATTTATCTGTTGTATATATATGCATGCATGTAGATATATGCCTATATATTTATGCATATATGTATAAAGGTTGGGCTCTTGTTCTGTTGAAATTATTGTTACCATTTGTGGTTCTGGTTGGTGTCATCAATTCTGCAGGGTGAACGTGGTCGACTTCGTGAGGGTTCTAGGTCAATGGCGAATCAAAGGCCCACCAAAACCCTGTTTGTAATTAATTTTGATCCAATTCGTACAAGGGTTGAAGACATAGAAAGACATTTTGACCGCTATGGGAAGGTTCTTAATGTAAGAATCCGAAGGAACTTTGCATTTGTGCAGTTCGAGACACAAGAAGATGCAACCAAAGCCCTTGAATGTACACATATGAGGTTGGTACCTGCTTTTTTTGTAATTATTGAGTAGGATGATATGAGATTATAATGATCTCAGTTCTCAGATAGTATATGTATATGTATATGTTTTTTCAGCAAGATATTGGATAGGGTGGTCTCTGTTGAGTATGCTTTAAGGGATGATGATGAGAGGGGGGACAGATATGATAGTCCTAGAAGAGGAAGCTATGGGAGGTCACCAAGTCCTGCTTATCGCAGGCGACCAAGTCCTGACTATGGTCGAGGTCGTAGCCCAGTATATGATAAGTATAGAGGCCCAGTTTATAACAAGCGGAGCAGTCCTGATTATGGTCGGAACAGAAGTCCTGAGTACGGAAGGTACCGCAGGTAGCTAGTAAGAAAATTACTGTCAAATTTGAAGCTGTTTTACCAATTAATGGATTTCTTACTCATTATTCTCATTTTCTAACCTCCATCCTGGTTTTCTTTATCTCTGCAAGCAGCCGAACACCAGTACGAAGATCGAGAACTTAGTCACAAAGGATCGAATGGGAAGGAATCTGTTCTGTTCTTCAAGATATTCTGTGTATTTATCAGTCATAGATCTAATATTAACGAGAAACAACCTAATATATGGCTATCTTAATTCCAAGTTCCTAGATAGGGTTCCTTTTTGTAATATTTGTCATAGTGTGAGTTCAATCTCTATTAGTTGTGAGTTTGGTGGATTCAGTGTTATTAATTAATGGACTATTAGTTTTTGGTACTTTGCGTCCTGTTTATTGACCTTAATGGTCACCAAGAGAGGTTTTTTATGCGGAATAGTTTTCCAAATATTTTGCAGTCACAGCAACTAAATTTGCTGTGTATGTGTGCCTGGTTATTGGGGACAGGTCCTTTGCTATTATTAACGAGAACTTGGATGACTACTGATTTTGTTTTGCAAGATATAGAGCTCTATGTGTACCTTTAACTTGAAAATAGGCTTTTAAGCTTGAAAGCCCTTTCCAGACTCAGTTTTTGGTGATAACAAGCCAGGTATATCAAAGATGACACTGTACAACATATGTTAGTTAAAGGCTTAAAGCAGTTTTATGATAAAATCATGTGATTGGTGAAAGGCAGAGATGGAAACCTACGGTTCCTTGGAAGACAACAAAAATCTTCCTCTTTCGAGTAGGCTGGTGCAATATTTCAATAATCGAAGTGCATAATATCACTGCAAACAAGAAAACAAATTAAGAGGACTTGCTTAACTCTTGATCAAGTGCCTTCTCAAGCCATGCCTCGGCATCTTCCATCATTCCAGGGCTAAGTCTGACCATCAAGATGCAGAACTCTGTTTCATTGAGTGCTCCATCTCCGTCCAGATCTCCCTCTTTCACCATAGCCTCAGAGTCTTTTTTGCTCATCCTTTCCATTCCTAGAACTGCCGAATTAATCATCAGACTCTCAGACGTGATTAAACCCCTTTCAGGATCTGCCAGAAGCTTAAACCCCTTGCATAGTTCGGACACAAAGCTCTCCACATCAAGCTTGTCCGCCATCACTGGTAATAAATCTTCGAACTCGCTTGATCTTGCTGTTTTCCTGCCAATTTTATCTTTCTCCATCTCTCCTGTAAAGTATGTGGCCCGGTCGAGTATAGGCTTTGGAAGGTTTTTATAGCCGTCTTCATCTGTAAGTACCACCCGCGGTCCCATGTTTTTGCACAACAGGTTACTTCCCATGATAGGTAAGAGTTTGCTGTGTGGACAGGGCTGTACAAATCCCATATGGACGGTCTGATTAGGAATATACTATCAAAGACTACGGTGATGGGGTTGCATGTTGAAACACTTAGTTCTTACGTATAGGATATTGATCTTTGTCGTGCATGATTGGACCACAGAGGATTTCCGGGAAGTTGCATAATGGACGAGAATTGGGAGACTCGTTGTGGATAGACATAGTCTTGACATTTGGTGGGAAAGGAATAACTTCTAGTGGCTCAAAGTTGTCAGGTGTTGGGCTTCCTGGAAGGTTCCTATTGTCTCTACCAATATGATTCTTTTGGAATCGTTTTTTCTTTTGTTCTGTTCGTTTATATTATCTATCAAATTCTTAATTAACAGGGCATGCTTTTTATTTATAGTCTAAACCTTGATACCTTGCTTGCCTTGTCTTTAAAATCGTAGTCGTTTTCCTTTTTATGATGGGACTTGGTCTAGCGTCATAAAATTGAAAAAAAAAAGAATTATATTACCGATAATTTCTAAAGTCTTTAAAATTTGAGTCTGATCTGGTTCAAATCAAATATAAACCCAAACCAAATTTTATTGATTAGAGTCAAAACAAATTGTGGTTTGTTTATCACTAATTGCTTTCAATTAACATGATTCTAGGCAATGATAAATTTTGTACTTTCTCCAGAAATTAAGAGAAGCTTGTAACTTTCAACGTAATTGTAAGGAAAAGCAGCCTTTTCTCATGAACGTCAATGGCCTAAACTGAAGACTCTACAGGCACTAAATCCTGAAATAATTGGATATGCTCATTGTAACACGTAGCATAGGCCTTATTATATGTTTCGGATGGTTTATTAAAGAGTTAAAAACGAAGGAAATGCAGAATATCTAATTTCAGTTTTATTTCGACTTTCAAATCAATTTTTGAGGCTAAAACAAGCTCCAATCACTTGGGACCTTCACGGGAAACGATCACCGACACGTGATTAATGCCTTTCTACAGTTTTCTCAAAACGTAAGCGCTCTCAACGAGTCAAAGGATCCGTATGCTTACGAATGATATAAGCAACTGTATGAAATCTTAACCTATATATATAGCTTTCATATAGAGTTTCCACATCACAAATCCGATATAAGTCTGGTCTACACTAATCGGGATCTATTTTCTTCCTAGACTTTGACCCATTGATTTAGATCATTTATTAAACTACTTTATTACCCGTATTTAGATCAAATTACGTAACTTAACCGATAATTTATTGAAAGGTCAAAAATTACAATTAATAGTTATCCATATAACGAAAAAGGACAAAATTGTCTAACAACCGCATCTATTCACCGGCCTGGAACTGCCTAATCAACGGCATCTTATTTTAGGGATTAGACAAACTTTAAAGTTTAAACTATACCGTGGAAGTGAATTTGATTAAGGGACGATATAGATAAGAATAGACCATATATCTACCCGACCTAATCAATCTAATATAATCTTTTGCAAGTTTTAGATCAACTCTGATCTGTATGAAACTCTGTAACATTAAAACAACTTCATAGCATGAATTTGCACGACAGCTTCTATACATTTATAGGATTATATGCTACAAACTTTGCTTCAAAACCTTGAATTGATCAAGACAAACTTTGCCTTCCTTGTATTTCTGATCTTCTGTGTAAGCTTTCACGTACATCCAACCCAATACCAGCCCGCAATCGCAGCAGTATACATCACAAACCTTGTGGAGACCAGTAATGAGCTCCTTCTCCTCTTCTGTTCCTATCAGAATGTTCTTTGCATGGGAGAATAGAAAAGCTCTGTGGTTACCTGACTGAAATAATAGAAAGAGCGACAAATGTTAGTTGTAGTAAAACCTTAAGAGATTCAAAACAGCCATGAACTGTTATACAGCCCTCTTCACAGCAGTTCAGAGAATGGTGAAATAACATGATCACCTGAAAACTTGTGGAGACGATATCGTCCTGACGGGACACAATGTTTCCACATCTGAAACAGCTATATACCCGTAGCTCATCCAATTGCATCCTGTTTCTTACCATTTCTTCAAGAAGAATGTGTATCAGACAAATACTTGAGTGAAGATTCCGAGCCCGCCAGGCACGCACAACATAAACTAGAGTTTCAAAGCAAAAAGGAGGAGGAAACGGAAACGGAGTATACCGTATATTGGATATTACCTGGAAAGCTGACAGATGCGGTGTGGAAGAAGACGAACTAGAGTCACTGCACGTTCTGCGGCTCAGGTCGAGAAAACTGAAAGAGTTGGAACTCGATACGAATCGTTGAGAGAACTCAAAGTCTTGCCTGACACGAACTTAGAGACCCCCAACATTGGTGGACTCGACATATTTTACCTGTTGAAAAGCTCTTATCCAGCGATTTTTATAAATAAAACTCTACTTAAATTTATATTATTTAATCAGCAGTTTACATATAAAATTTAACTTGAAATTTTCAATAATTATTTACTAACAACACATAGCTTTACAATATTCATAACTATTAAGGTGTCACAAATATTAATAAACAGGTTAATATGCATTATTTGTGTCCTGACCGAACCTTTCCTTGCTTTAATGAATACTCGAACCTCAGCCATATTGTTATTAGAAAGAAAAAAGAAAAACAGAAGATCCCATATTTAGTATCGAGGACAGCAAAAAAAATAATTATGAGCGTTTATGCAATTATTAAGGAACATGACAAGAGGTCGTATAGCCCAGTTAGCAAGAAAATAAGGACAGTGCAGTTCCAGCTTTGCATCTAACTGACGACTCCTGCAAATTGAGAATGTCTGGAAGAACACTGCAAGCATAATAATGGAGAATCTATGTACATTGCTTTGCTCTGAAGTAAAGAAGAATTAAACAATTAGTTTTGAAGCATGAAATTGTGTCCAAAGGATTACGACTTCCACTAAAAAGAGCCGTAATCACAGTGCGAGGATTCCAGTATGCCATTATCAGATCAAACTAAAAAACAAAATGTAATGCTCAAAATAAATTCACACACCAAGTTACAAGATGGTCTAGACATTATATCCATGAACAGCCAACTTTTTTTTTGCCATCCATCTCCTTTTGGCAGCCTCCATTGCTTCATCTCTCATCCTAGAAAGCTCCTTAAGCCAAATCTGATACTGTGCCTGAATTGCATCAATCTCCATTTTTAGTTCAGCATCTACATCTTTGTCGACTATCGACATTGACGAACAGCTGCTTGCTAAGCTCAGGACATTGGATACTCCACACTGGTTGAGAAGTGATAATTCTAAGTTCTTTGAGGATTCATTCATCAAGATGCACTCTTCGCCTTTGATATCGGCGCTTTCCAGTTTGCAATTGAAACACGTTTCCCCAGCTTCTGTTTCAAAGACATAAGCATTCAAGCCTTCAAGGCTTCCATTACTGTTGTAGTTAGGATACTCAGATGTTTTCCCATTTTTCAAGGTAACATCTTCATGTGAAACTACTGACACTTGAGAATCTTGATCTTCCATATTGGCCAAACTTGGAGAGGAATTACAGTCAAATTCGGAAATGCCATCATCTGGATTGTCACTGAGCTCACATCCATCTCGCATGGAATGTTCTTGACCATTTCTTGTTGTTCCAGAAAGGGAATCTTGCTCAATAGTAGATGCAGCAGGAACATCAGTTAGAAGCAAATCCCACGGGGATGCCATTAATCTTTTGCTGTTATCAATGATGAGACTCTTGGAGCAGGGAGTTATTGTTCCACTTGAATAGCCAGATGAGAGATTCCAACCAGGAAGAATGTTCATTATCAAGTAATCAATAAGCTCAGCTATGAAGGCCACATCATGATCTGCCAATTCTAGTTGTTCAACCATCTCACTTGCCACAGATAAAGCAGTATCACTATCAAGGTAGAAGAGAAAATGAATATTCCTCACTCGACCTACAATCAACGTGGAAATAGTCATTACTCTCAGAAACAGAAAGAAAAATGTATAGTTGGCATCAGAAAAAAGTAACTCACCAGAAGAGTCAGCAATTCGCAATGTCAATGATACAGAGTTGTCATCATTCTTTTCCCCTCTCAACCTAAACTCATTATTCTTATGTGCTCTCTGGAATTCTAGAATAGGCCAACTTGAACTGTCATTTTTGCTTCCATCATTTGCAGTTAAACAAATCTGCTTAATGTCAGTATCCATATCCATGGAAAGAGGACCAGAGTTTGATAAACTCACGGATCTGGGATGCTTTTTAGGCAATAGCAAGGGATCACGAACTGGTTCCATGGAATTCTTAGGCTGGAGGAAAGAGTCTTTAAGAAGCTCATTAGCAGGCAACCTCTCAGAAGCTGGAGCCAAACATTTTTCAATGAATTCCTTCGTTTGTGGATCGCTCACCTTATTCAAGGAAGCAGGTTTCACACCCTGAAGAAAATGAACACATTAACAAATTAAGAAGATGCTTGTATAAAAAGATCCACGTAATTGATCATGTAACTAGAAGCTCTAGAAGAACACTTACAGAGGTAACCTTCTTGAATATTTGAGCTGGATTATTACATTCACAGTATGGATACTCAAATGTGACCATTTCCAACATGCACATGCCAAAAGAATATATGTCAACAAGTTCATTATATTCCTCTTCATAAAGCTCCGGAGCCATAAATTCAGGAGTTCCTAAAGAAAAACATTCAGTACTTCCAGCAAAATTATTTTATCAATGGGAACTTGAGTTATTAAAACATTACCAATAACACTTTTAGCTGTAGGCTGTTGCATGACAGTGGCCAATCCAAGGTCTCCAATTTTAACTTCTCCATGATTCCCGTTAACGAACACATTGTCACATTTTAAGTCCCTGTGAATGATGGGTGGATTATGGCCATGGAGATAGATTAATCCACGGAGAATTTGCCTTGCCCAGTTCTTTATTGCTTTCATATCAACATTTCTATGCTTCTTACGATATCTGATTACCAAAAGGAAGCATTAGAATTAAAAAAACTGAGATAGTCGAAAAAAGAGAATCAAGAAAGCTCCAGAGAACATACTGCCGCAGATTCCCAGATGTAAAGAGCTCAGTAATCATGTTAACTGTTTTCTTCTTCTCATCCACCCAAGAGTTATACAACTTGATGATGTTTTCATGCTTCAATGACCTTAGCAAATGAACTTCAGAGTATAGCTTCTCCAAATCTTCTGGGGACTTCAAGACATCATCAATGCTCACTTGGTTCCATGCAACTTCTATGCCATCTACTTCATCAAATGCTTTGTAACTGCAAGAAGATAACAAGTAAAACAATTAGATTTATAGTGAAAACAATAATCTTCCTACAATCATATGGCTTGCTTGGAAGTATAAGTCATTAAGGAAGTTTATAAACTAAAAAGGGCAATGTGTGAGAACCATACACAGTCTTGAAGGCACCCTTGCCCAACACCTCATGATACTGTACCACAAAAGGGGAACAGATGGAAATTAATGACTATACAAGAAAAAACAACCACTTCGACAAGGGAAAAAAAATAACAAAGTTCAACAAACTTTCTTTAAACATCAATGCCAAAGACTTGATAAATGACAAAGTTATCAAAACTAGGCCTTGTAATACTCGCTTATAATGCAATATCAAGACGTTGACAGAGTTAAAGCAACATTTAGAAATAATCTACAGCATCACAAGGCTCAATTACTTCCCTCAGCCTAAGTACTGCATAATTCTCCCCCAACCCACGGCATGTCCGAATATATGGGAAATGGTTAAAGTACAAGGTCAGAGAACCAACAAATGAACCATCATAAAGTAAAAAGACTGGGTGCTTATCTTAACAAAAATCCAATTTTTTTCAAGCCCCAGTACATATATTTTAACAGCCTGTAACCAGGATGCCAATCCTATGCACAACAAATTAAACATGCCATAAACACAATGTAAACCAAATGAAAATTACAAACCAGGAGCATTACGAAAAGGGGTTGTGAAGTTACCCGAACATATCTACCAGTAGGATCTTTTTCTACAAAATCGGCCCCCGTATCAGGAGGCTGCATAGCCGAGCAAGTTCCGTTATTCAAAGCCAACATAAATCCAGTTGTGTCCCCAACAACAGCAGGTCTCATTCCTGCCAATTACCAAACACCAACAGGCAAGCGAAAAAGGGACAAAACGGACTTGACAGCAGCTCCTTTGAGGTCCAAAAGACAACTACTTAGGACAACACATAAACGAAGAATCAAAGCAAGCGTCACGTAAGACAAAGACAGAGACTTTGAGGTCTTTGCTCGGAGAAGGCTTCGGACGCGATGGAGAAGGAATCGAATGCCGAAATACGCAAGGGGACTCGGCATTCGACGGTGACGTTTCCCCCCTCTTGAGGCAATGAACCTGACCAATTCATAACCCCAAATCCCGCTCCTTTATGTCTCCCTTCCATCATCAAACCAAACCCAGTACAACCCAATCCTCCATTGTGGTCATCCTTATGATACAAAACAAATACCGACCCAGTACCAAGAATGAACCTACGAATCAAAAGACGCGAACTTTTCCACTATTTAGCCAGAAAAATTCGACCTTTTTAGAAATCCTAAGACCCTTTATGAGTTATGGTTGATTGTTGAAACATAAGAGATGGGACGAGGGTGAAACGTGAGAGTGGAAATGGAGTTAGGCTACATAAATGAGGTTCAAAATTTGGACGGAGAATTGGAAATTAGGTGTGCGTAATATAGGGTAGAGACAAACACCTGTATGGTAAGTTATTAAGCTCCAAAAACTTCCATATTTGTCGTGTCTCGGAATAGATTTTGGTTGTTGATTCTGGATGCGGCGTCGCTTCTGTTAACCTTTTCCCTAGTTGTTATTTCTACCATTTTGTATTTTCTAATTGAGAGGCTTCCATCAGATGGTGTCGTGGTGTAGTTGGTTATCACGTCAGTCTAACACACTGAAGGTCTCCGGTTCGAGTCCGGGCGACGCCATTAACCAAATTGCTCTTTTTAATCATTTCCGAATTCTATATTATTCCCCTTTTTCGGATTATGCTTCAATCATATCATAACAACGGACGAGGACAACCTTAGACGAGTTTCTTACATATCTCCCGCGAATATTGGACGGGCGTTGTTGTTGTGATTCCACGAGCTTTTCACTCTCGCTTACATTTATCTGTTTTAGCCCACAAAACACCATATTACACACAACTCTTCACTAGCACAATTCATCAAATATGGAGTCTCGACTACGGAGGCAACTGTCGAAGACTAGACGAAAAGCCGACTTGACGGCGATTCTGCGGAAGTCATGGTACCATTTGAGGTTGTCGGTCAGACATCCGACGAGAGTCCCCACTTGGGACGCTATTGTTCTAACCGCCGCTAGCCCCGAGCAAGCCCACCTCTATGACTGGCAGCTCAAGAGAGCCAAGCGCATTGGTCGCATCGCCACTTCCACCGTTACTCTCGCAGTACCTGACCCGAAGGGTCAACGGATCGGGTCAGGTGCCGCCACTCTCAATGCCATTTATGCTCTCGCCATGCACTATCAGTCGCTTGGCCTTGACCTTGACCTTGACCTTGACCACCCAGATGTAGGGAGTTTGAGTAATCCCTTTTTGTAGTTTGCTTGCTAATTGTGGTGGTTGTGATAATTCTGTCTGTATAGTGGCAGGTTTTTGATAAAATGATATCAAAAGGTAGAGACTTTTTGTATTTATTCTAGATAGAATTGGATGGTATGATTAATGAAATGGAGAGATCTGATCTACTTTATGTTTGATCTCGTAATGATTGATAATTTTTCCAATTTTCGCATGTCTATTCTAAGAGGCTTTTCTCATGATGTCAAAGGAATGTGGAGTTGTGATATAATTCCGAACTGGTAAATAGATGTGCTTATTGATGCAACATTTAGATTAATCTCTCGGATGTTTACCTGTGTTTCTGATGAAAAGACTTGGGTCAAAATGTGATGACCATTGGAAATGAACCTCTTTGATGCATCTTTTCTTGTGATTCTGAGCATATAGGTTGTTTAAATCTGTTTTCAGGCTGCAGCAGTACTTGACAGTTAATGCTGATGCTGCAAGTAGTGACTTTTTTCACTTATGGTGATAGGGTATTTGTGATCAACAGGTGGTATCTGCGGTGAATGGCGGTTTTGGATCTTCTTTGCCTCGTGAAGGGTCTAAGTTTGAAAAGTCTATTCATCCAATTGTCAGATTCATGGCCAAAAAGCATATACTATTGCTTCATGCTGGAGGTGACTCTAAAAGGGTCCCATGGGCAAATCCTATGGGGAAAGTGTTCCTACCGCTTCCATATTTAGCAGCAGATGACCCTGATGGGCCAGTTCCACTGCTTTTTGACCATATACTTGCTGTTGCTTCTTGTGCCAGGCAAGCTTTCAAAAATGAAGGTTGTTTGCCCTGCTTGTTACATTCAAGCGAAACCTGGCCGTTTTATAACTGTACATATTCTTATCGATGATTGTCTTGCCTGTGGAAAATGCCAATGCTTTTACAAAATATTGGCTTCTTTTGTACAAAATTAGGAAGACAAGAACTGTCCCAGGAGCAACCAGCAACTCAGTGTTATATTGGAAGATGTTATAGTAAATGTCTTAATGATTCAGGCAATTGCTTTGAAACCAGTCTTATGTGGAGTGCTTGACTACTTGTGCATGTTTGTATAATTTCAAATTGCTAACAATATTCAGTTGTACATGTAAAGTATGACGTATGAGTATTTCCAATCAACTTAAGTTAGCATATAATCATATATCAATTAGGAAATATGGATATACATGTGTCAATATGAGCTGTATTGAAGGTTTCTTTGTTAACCTGATCCATTAATAGCTAGAGAATTGAGCTGAAGCTATAGTCATCCTTCTGTCTGACCTTTTTATCAATGCCCATAGCCTCAACAGGTTTAATAGCTGACTCATGGTGAGAAACATTGTAAAATAAATAAACAATCATCAACATCATCATATCAAAGCATCATTAAGTCAAACACTTGCATGCTAGTACACTTGTAAACTGATAGCATTAGTTTGTGTCACCTCTTTGAACATCTGCTTATGAAGTCAAAATCAATGTAGGTGGAATCTTGACAATGACTGGAGATGTTCTTCCTTGTTTTGATGCCTCTTCCATAGTTATTCCAGAGGATGCATCCTGCATCGTTACTGTACCCATCACCCTTGATATTGCTTGTAACCATGGCGTTGTTGTCGCATCTAAAAGTGGGATCCTCATGGAACGTGATAAAGTCTGTCTGGTCAACAATCTTTTGCAGAAGCCTAAAGTAGAGGAACTCATTGACAATCAAGCAATTTTGGATGATGGTAGAGCATTGTTGGACACCGGAATTATCGCAGCTAAAGGTAAAGCATGGGTGGAGCTTGTTTCACTTGCACGGTCCTGCCAACCAAGTATTGATGAACTTTTGAAATGTAAAAAAGAGGTAACATACGTATTTTTAATTTGTGGTATTTCTATTGTCAAGACATACAGCTTAGTTAAGAGAAGCTATTACTTATGTGCCTTCAAATTTCAGTTTATATAATCTCATTTATTATTTTCCCCAACTTTGTCAAAAAGTTCAATGAAAAAAAGGAACTTTGTACCATCAACCATCTAGTATGTTGAGCTTCTCTTCAAATGAATTTATATGCATTCCCTGGATTTGGATCAGATGAGTTTATATGAAGATCTTGTAGCAGCTTGGGTACCTGCAAAACATGAATGGTTGCAAGCAAGACCTATGGGCAAAGAGCTGGTCAAACGATTGGGCAAACACAGAATGTTCTCCTATTTTGCTTGTACGTTGAAGACAACTAAAGCATTACTTGATCCTTATTGTTGTTAAGATTTTCTGACATCATTTATCTCACTGATGTTAGTTGAACCCTGTTCTTACTCAATGCAGATGACTTGTTGTTCCTACACTTTGGAACTTCAAGTGAAGTTTTGGATCACCTAAGTGAGGCAAGCCCAGAGCTTGTAGGGCGAAGACATCTGTGTTCCATCCCAGCTACCACTATGTCTGACATTGCCGCAACTGCCGTAGTTCTTTCTAGCAAAATTGAACCTGGTGTCTCAGTTGGGGAAGATTCTCTTATATATGATTCATCTATTTCTGGTGGAATACAAATTGGTTCTCAATCTGTTATTGTTGGCATTAACATCCCAGAAGAAATTGGTAATTTTACTAAAAGTTCATTAAGGTTTATGCTCCCAGATCGTCATTGTCTTTGGGAGGTTCCTTTAGTGAAACGTGAAGAAAGAGTCCTAGTGTATTGTGGACTTCATGATAACCCAAAAAATTCACTTACAAAAGGTGGCACATTTTGCGGGAAACCATGGGATAAAGTCTTACATGATTTGAGCATTCAAGAAAGGGATTTATGGAACTCACAAGATGTTCAAGAGATGTGCTTGTGGAATGCAAAAATATTTCCCATACTTTCTTACTCTGAGATGCTTAATTTGGCCTCATGGTTGATGGGTTTGTGTGACTTAAAATCTGAGTACTTTCTTCATTTGTGGAAAAGTTCACCCCGTGTCAGTTTGGAAGAATTACATAGATCAATTGATTTTTTAAAAATGTGCATGGGCTCGAGTAATCATCAAGCAGATCTTGCAGCTGGAATTGTCAAGGCTTGCATAAACTATGGCATACTTGGGCGGAATTTGTCTCAACTGTGTCAAGAAATTTTGCAGAAAGAAACTTCAGGATTTCAAATATGCAAGGATTTTCTAGACTTGTGTCCCAAACTTCATGAGCAAAATTCTAAAATTCTTCCTCGAAGTCGTGCATACCAAGTGGAAGTTGATCTTCTTCAAGTATGTGGAGATGGAAAAACTGCATCTCAGATGGAAGACAAAATTTGGGCTGCTGTTGCTGATGAAACTGCTTCAGCAGTTAGATATGGTTTTAGAGGTAAAGTTAGATATTCATGATCTAAATGCTTTCCCAATGATGATAAAAAAAGGCATGTGCATACAAGCCATGTCAAATTCTCTATTTTCTATTTAACCATTGTCTTTTTTTGTTTTTTACTTTGGTTGGATACGCTTAGTTCTTTAGTCATTTATCTTTCCACCGACGTTCATATTGCTCCTCTTTGATTCCCTTGGCATATTTTTTTCATGGAACTCTTTCTTATCTTGCCCACGGAACATTTCTTAGGTTTGCCTGGTAGCAAGCATGCTTCTCAGAACAATCACTTTGACAGTTCTCTGGACCAGTCTTTCCAGCCTAGAAGGGTGAAAGTTGAGTTACCTGTCCGTGTAGATTTTGTTGGGGGATGGAGTGATACTCCTCCATGGAGCTTAGAGCGGGGTGGTTGCGTTCTGAACATGGCAATAAGTCTCGAAGGTTGTCTCCCTATTGGCACAACCATAGAGACAACAAAAGAGGCTGGAGTTTTGATGAATGATGATGCTGGCGATGAACTTTTTGTTGACAATTTAGCCTCTATTGCACCTCCATTTGATAGCAATGATCCCTTCCGTCTTGTCAAGTCTTCATTGCTTGTAACCGATATTATTCATGGGAGCATTATTTCATCCATGGGCTTAAAGATCAAGACCTGGTCCAATGTACCCCGTGGTAGTGGGCTGGGGACTTCGAGCATCCTAGCGGCTGCTGTTGTTAAAGGGCTTCTCCGGATAAGCGATGGAGATGAAAGTAATGAAAATGTTGCTAGACTTGTGTTGGTGTTGGAGCAGCTCATGGGGACAGGTGGGGGTTGGCAGGATCAAATAGGAGGTTTGTACCATGGCATTAAGTTCACCGCAAGTTTCCCTGGTGTGCCATTGCGCCTCCAAGTTATCCCCTTGATGGCTTCTTCTAAGTTGATTTCAGAGCTGCAGCAGAGATTACTTGTCGTTTTCACTGGTCAAGTAAGTATTTAGATTTTTGTTTTTCCTTTTACACATTCTGCTTTTGTCTGTTTCAAAGCAAAGTAGAATTCCATCTGCAGGTTCGACTTGCTCATCAAGTTCTGCAGAAGGTTGTTACAAGATATCTTAGACGGGATAATCTACTTGTTTCAAGTATCAAGCGTCTTGCTGAACTGGCCAAAGTTGGGAGAGAAGCTTTAATGAACTGCGATGTCGATGAGTTGGGGGACATAATGTTAGAGGCTTGGAGGTTGCATCAGGAACTTGACCCTTACTGCAGCAATGAATTGGTTGATAGAATTTTTGCATTTTCTGACCCTTACTGCTGCGGTTACAAGCTTGTGGGTGCTGGGGGTGGGGGCTTTGCTTTGTTGCTGGCTAAGGATGCAGACTCGGGAAAGGAATTGAAACATAAGCTAGAAGAAGATTCAAGCTTCAATGTTAAATTCTATAGTTGGAACATACACATAGAAAATTAGACATCTATTCTTATCACAGATCCTTGTTGTTCTTTAATCATAATGTGAGGCTAAAAGTAAATAGTTTGATATTGAGAGATCCGTGTGTGAGTACATTAGTAGTACCCCAACAGTTAGGAGCTCAAACCCTTACAGATGGATGGGGTTTTAGTTAAGATGATCCCATTAGGGTCATGAACACGAAACATAAACTCGATGTTGAATGTTAAAAGTTTATAAATTAAGTTAATATTCTGTTCATGTTTGTATGATTCTCAGGGTTCAAGTTCATTCAGGAAATAACAGCATAACTTGGCAACAAAATAAAGAATCCCAAGCTTGATAATGATATGATTACATATAGTTTTCTTTTTACTTTGGATTTGCCTCAACAGACACGTTCGTAGATTCCAACGTTAGATATATAACTCTCGTACCGGAATTCTCTGTTGAAAAAATGCTTAAGTTAAGAACCGAAATAGTTTCGAAGTCCATCTAAACAGCCCCAAGAAAACCTTATTCTAATAGGAAAAGAAAATGTTGCAACCATAATTTTTCCCAGAAGGCAAGTCTCTGGAGGCAAGCTACAGGACAGGGAAAACGGCCTGGAAGCTAAGAGAAATTTCAAAGAAAACAGATAGACTTGGCTTGCTCTAGTTGTCGTCTAACATCCTGATCGCAGCAATTCCATAGGTCTATGTTGGATGTAAACTGCGTGCTACTTGTCTCTGCCAAGAACTTCCATTTCCAATTGAGTGTTTAGTGAAGAAAGGCAGAGAAAAGAGAGATGGGTCTGCTCACCAACAGAGTGGAGAGCACTGAAATCAGACCAAGAGATCGCATCTACACTTTCAGGGCGGTCTTCACTTACTCTCACAATGGTACATATGTGCCCCTTTATATTCTGTTCTTCAATGCGAGTTCCTTTGGATGATTAAGTTCTCATCAAAAAGTCAAGTTTGTGTCTTTGATATAAATCACCGAGATTTATTTTGGTTTCTAATCTTTTGTTTCGTCACTTGCGATTGACCGACCTGAGCGTAAACTTTGTTGTGTGGATAGGGCCTCAAGTTGAATAGAGTGTTCTTCACAGTTCATAAAGTTCAATCAAATCTGTGCTTGGTTAGTTATGAAGAAAAATGTTTCTTCGAGTGATTGATACGTCTTAAATCTTTGAGTGATTGACAAGTCTTAACTACTTGAATCAATTTCTGAAAATGTCTTTAACAGAACAACACGAAATAGTTGGAAGTCTAAGAATCAACTGTCTGGAATTTTTTCGGTCAACCTTTTTCGAGTATGGTTCTAACAGATAAAACACAAGATCCTCGTACTGTTGGATTATCTGTACTTGTTTCCTGTTCTTTTCTTTTCAGCAATTCATTTCTGTTTAAGCATCAACTCTTGCATTTATGGTAGTGCTGATGTTAAATAAAATTGGTAAACTTAATCGATTTGTTGGTAAAGTCTGCATATCAAAAAGACAGTTTCCATTAAGAAAGCAACCTCTTTGTAGTATGGTGCTGCAGTTTAGAAGTTGTGATATTTTCCCTTCATTTGTTTGAAGCATTAATCTGAATTCACATTGGCACTTGATCTGCCTTTAGTTTCATTGCCTGTAACCAAGACTTGTCAAATCAAAAGAGGGCAATAAGAAACGCTCTGCAGTAGCCAATTATCACAATCCAGGGCTTATTTTGTTCCCTAATGGTGCTATTCTGCAATTAGTTTTCGGACGAATTTGTTCTTACACTTGCATGTTCATGGAAGTTGGAACGAAATATAAAGTTCCAGTAAATCATGGAAATGACGGCGAGATGGAACTTGGAACCTCTGATTAATGTATTAAGTTTGTGCTATTCATGGTGTCAAGCAACAAGCAAAGCAAGGAATAGTGATATCCTGATAGAACAAGTACAATTCCCCCTTTCCCCAGATAATTGTTGCCAGAATTACTCATATCTGATTAAACTCAACAGACTCACAAATGTTCTGCATTTCTGTAAGGTGACATACACCTACAAGTCTAAGGAACTTTAAGACACCTATAGGTTCTTGATCTCTTGATGTTCTTAAATGCTTGTTGAGTTTATTACCTAATTCTTCACAAATTGGACCTTTTTACTAGTCGCTGGCTTGAAATCTGCCTGCTCTGCCAAATCATTCACTTCTTCAGCAATATCTTCAATCCTCACTGCAGTTTCTATCAGTAAGGACACTACTGTTGCTACTGGAAGAATCTGTGTCATTGACAGTGTAGTTGCTTTCGTAGTTATCCCTGCTTTGCCATCACATTCAAGTGGTGGCCGTGGCCTGGTTGTTGGGTAGCAGTTAGGAAGACATATCATGGTTTTCCGGAGTTCTTTTACTACATGCTGCATCTCTCCAACAGAAAAGTGTATCTTAGAAGATTTTGTCATGGTAGCCATGACAGTGGCCAATTCTCTCAATACATTGGAAGCATGGGAACTTAAATTCGTGCAGGCATTATGGAGATGTTTCTTTAAGAATTCAGGTGCCTGTTTCATGCCAGAAATATTCCATTGTTAAATCACTGATCCCTAGCAATTAGAGAACATCAGTTCAGAATTGAAGTAGAGATCAGTAATTAAGAGGGTTTACCTCAAATTCTGAGTTGATTGAACTATTGATGGTTCCAATACAATAACCGCAACGACGCAATGCAGAACCAACCTTGAGGTACTGTTTCCATGGATGCCAGTAGTTGAAAGGGCCATGTGCAGGTTCCCATCTAGCAAAACTGGCCTGTTATTTCGGAAATGAAAGTTCTGATTACTGGTAAATTCACTTTTCTGCTGATAGCTAAATAGTTGAATTAGTTAATCAACTGACCAGAGAATCCTCAGCTGCCTTTGAGTTAAGCACACATTTGTAGCTTTCCATTTTCTTGTTAAAATCATGGTTGCAGTTACCTGTGAAGTACCCGGCAACAGATCCTGCAAGTCAAAGTTGACAAAAGATTGCACCTTCAATCAGTTCTAACATAATTTTCGTATAAACGACAGAAGGTACTTTATATGGTTGATTGTGGTGTTACATACCATCCAAGGAGTCAGCCAACTTTTCCAGGTTACTATGGATCAAATTGTGAAGCTCATTGCCAGCCCAGGTTGGGCAGAAGAGCATAGTTATAATAATGCACAAGGAGGTACCAACAGCAATTGTGGATACTCTTTGGTGAGCCATTTCAAATAATTTATCCAGGCGATAACCAGAGATTGAAACTAAGCTGAATGTGAGTATGAAGATCATGGCACCATAATCAAACCGGGATTTAACCGATGGTATAAACCGTGAGAAAGTTGCAGCAGAAGCTGTAATGAAAGTGAACTGCCGATTAAGGTTTGAAAAAGACATTCAAGCTAACGGTAACCACAGCAATAGAAGAGAAAATTTGATCGATCTAAGCAGGATTTGGACATGTAATGTAAGTGACTCACCGAGTAGGAACACTGACGTTCCAAGAATTATAGGCTCAAATTTATCTCCTGAATGGCTTGCAATCCAATGTACCCCAAGGCCTAGTGACCCGGCAAGAAAAGTCCCTGTTGCTCTGTTAATACACTTGCATAGTGTTGCTCCTGCAACAAAAGATGATCGATAACTTCATCAGTTTCCAACATCATTGGTGTTTCAGTTAAGATACTATGGTTAAATCTGTGAGTCCAATTATATATTCCAAGTGTTCATGCTCAAATAGCAAGATGCGCATAAGGAATTTGGAGCACTGACCCACAGTATACTCAAAAACTACTACTACTGTCATGACTGCCCACATCGCATTTCCTCCAAAGCCATCATACAAAGGCCTCATATAGTAAAAAAGTGAGACCAGAGAAAGAGCCAACCCAACTTTGAAGCCATGGATAACCTTTTTAGGCTCGGCAATCGCTAAACTCCAAGCCCTTTCTAAGAATTTTCGAATCCTGAAAATTGGCTCCCTGAGCATACCCTTTAAAACCTGCCAGACTTTATGAAATGGCCCCGATTCAGGCATTAATATCTCCTTCTCCGACGTTTCACCATCTACATTGATCTTCCATTCCAACTTGTCTGACGCTTCCTTTCCCATCACAACTCAGAAAGAAAACTCCAAGTGAGTGAGAAAAAATTCAGGCTTTGGCAAAGATACCTTCTTGGTCAATCAATCAAAGTACCTTCGAGTTTAAAGCTATAGCAACAGAAAGTTCAGTATCATAATTTCATAAATGGCTAAGAAGATAATTGCTAATCATTTGTCTCGAGTCAAGCCTTTATTTATAGTACAGCGTCTGTAAGTTAGATTTTTTTTTTTATTTTCAGATAAATGTATACAACAATAGTGCATACAAGATATGGTATTGTACTCAATTTGTGGTTTAATGCCATTAGGACAGCACCGAACAAAAAATCTGGTAACGTGGCTTAATAAAAAATATGGAACAGATTCTGTAGTGATCATCATTACATTATCATGGTTGCCAGTTAACAACATCATAAGAAAAATGGCAAGATCCTGTTATATAACCACAGTAGTGGATCTTGCAACAATTAGGAAATCCTGTGAAAAGCTTTCCCATTTGTTCCTTCAGATCAGAATAGTTGAAACATCACAAAATGCACTTGGGATCTTTTCAAACTTTAATCTGCTTACGTGAAAAACTGATTAATTGGAAGTTGTAGAGCATTTTGAGACTTCATAGCTCATCCAAGTTCCCGAAAGTTAGATTTCTGTCTGCAGGCCAAACATTTCATGCATATCCAGGGCCACAGCTGATGAATTAGTGAACCTTATCCAGTTATTACGATACAGAATAAACTTCTGATGTCCTAACTAAATTATTATCGGTAACCGAAAAATGATTATCTAATTTCCTAAACATCGATCCAGCATCTGGTTCACCTTTTTCTTTCTGTTGATAAGCAAGCTTTCGTTACATTGGAATTAATGGCACCTGTTATTGAGTTGAGTGCATGAGAAAATGGAGGTTACAGAGAATGAGACTAAGGTATTATCAAAGGAAAGAGAAGGCGCATATTCTGCTTCATTATCTTACTAGCCGTACATCACTTGATAAGCAGTCTGCAAATGGAATTCCACATAAGTGAGAGAGACCTAATTTTAGGTCTACAAACGTAGAGAGAGTTATATTATACATACATAGTGCGGGGTATTATATACATACATATATATATATATATATATATATATACGCGCGCGCGAAGTTGGAAGACATTACATCATATTCACTAATGTTTTGTCCGAATTTAGGTCACGAACATCATAAGATAACATCCACTACTCCACCAAGCTCCTATCTCTGTAAATTAAAAAGGGCACTGCGAGAACATGGCATATCGCCAATCTACGTGTTCATTCGCATGCTTCTGTTGTACGGATTATAAGTTATGCAACAGATCGTGATAGTTGCAGTTCAATGGCACTTCACGAATTGTATCAAATTTAGTGTAGTTACTACAAATCATACTATCCATGTCCTTTCCGGAGTCCTGAAGTCATTAGGCACAATATATGCATAAAAAAAAAGACATGCTTGCGTGCAACTTTTGAGGTGGCTCTACCATGTTGCTTATCAGACCAAATTCATGTGTGCAGCCATTGCTATGCCTCTGAGCCAACAAATCTTTTCGTGGGCATTCATTAGTTTGTTTAGCAAGTGACGAATCTTTTAAAGCTTCCAACTTCATACTCTTTAGTGTTTGTAGAAGAAAAGAAGAGAGTTGCATCGCCTAACTGATGGCCAACTACTGTATACGTTAATCTTGTAGCTCAATGATTTCTTGTTTGACTTCTAAATAGATGGTAAGATAGTACTACAAAGTAGGGTAAAATAAAGGGGAAAAAAAGCCGAAATTGGTCCTCTAATTTTGAGGTCAACCATACATTGGCTCTCAATTTTTTTTTACTAAATTAATCTTATTTTTAATTTTTTTCTCTTATTTTACCAATAGTTTAAAAACTGAATCGAAAATTAAACTGGTAAAACAAGATGTTTAAGTTTTAAAAGGTTCAATCGGTATTAAACGGTCATAAAACCTATTAAAATTGAATAAAATTAAAGAATTTGAAAAATAATTGAAGAAGACTATTCTTATATATCAAAAAATTTAAAGTTTAATTGAAAAAGAAGACTATTATCGAAAAATTAATCGGTTTATTTTGATTTATAAAACTAATTAGCTTACAAAAATTAAATAATTAATTAATAAAATGATCGATTTCTAATAATAAAGATTATTAAACTAAATTGGATCAAAAAGTTGTAAAATATACCAAAAAAATTAGCCTATTCAAGATTCTAACTATTAAACTAGTTGAGACGATTTGTTTTTTATAACATTGCATTTGTTGTCACACAATCTTTATCCTACAAGCTCCAACAAATGTAAGGGTAATTTTGTACTTTTTCCATGTAACAAAAAAAGTCAAAGTTCTCAAACCACGTCCTCCTTTAACTTTTTATAACATTGCATTTTTTATTTTATTTTTTTTAAAACATTGCATTTGTTGTCACACAATCTTTATTCTACAAGCTCCAACAAATGTAAGGGTAATTTTGTACTTTTGCCATGTAACAAAAAAAGTCAAAGTTCTCAAACCACGTCCTGCTTTACCCAAAAGTCTCAAAACACTTCGTCACGCCTCCATCGTGAATGTCACGTGTGAAAGGTTCTCAAGTCATCCCCACCTGTCTCTCCATTTTTGACCGTCCAAAGTCAACATGAGTTTGTATAAGACGTTTGAAAGTTTATGTGATTTCCTTTTTTTTATCAATTTCGGAGTCATTCTTGAATTTGTAAGAAATTTTTTTGATTCAATATAACCATTTAGATCTGTGAGACAAATTCTAAGCATTAGATGCTCTGTCATAATTACCCTATTCTAATCCTATTTACACATAAAATAAAATCGTTTTATGTGTAAACAAACACAAAATAACGTTATTTTAAGACAAAAATAAAGTTAGAACAGAATAATTAGGACAGAAGATCTGAGCACTAAATTCTCATAAATGTAAGTTGTGTGAGAGTACTCGACAATTGATGCTACATAGTTTTCATCCTTGGATACACATTTTAGGATTCTAATCGTTTGACCATCCTTGTTTTGTACACTGTAAATAGTTCTTATCGAATTAAGAGAGGTAAAGAAATGCAGTCATTGTGATCATCTGTTATCTCATTGTTGTTGGAAGTTGTTAATCAATTTTGCGTCTTTTTTGTGATTTCCACTCTCTTTGTGTCTCATAAAAGGAGTTTTGTTTTAAATCAGATATATAATGTCAACTGGTACACTTTATCTCCTATAATACATTTTAAATCTAAGTTTTGTTAATTATGGTGCATATTTTAATTTGCTGGCTTTAACTTTTGTAATATCTATAAATTGAACATCTTATTTCTAGAATGTAATTGTAGACATTATCAATTGTTGTCTAAAAGGGGAGAGATTTTGTACATCGATATATTGCGATTGCATTTTGTTTGGTAGATATTTGATTCCATTAGCTTTGTTTTACTCCAAAAATGTTGGTCGTGGTTATAAGCAAATTAATAGCTGCAATCTTAACATTGGGGCTATTAATAAAAACAGACATTAGTGTTTGGTTCAGCCGGATTCTGACGAGGCTGTACGTTGCCGTTTGGATCCATGGAAACAGCTGTTGAATACGAGAATT
>JANQAP020000288.1:2899366-2920388 GCA_026874005.2 Erythroxylum coriaceum
CGTCACCCTCGCGGGGCACGAACTCGGGTATCACTGTCGATATCGGGTTCGGGTTCAGCGGGAGTGGGGTGTTACATTATATCTAGGGGGAGTTATGACATTCAAGTGGAGTGATGAAATTTAAATAAAGTGATTTTTTATCGTTTTTGTATTTTTTACACTTTGTGATATGTTTGGGTAAATTTATATTATTTACATGTATGGATATTTTTTTGATTTTGAATATCTTTTGTTCTTGATATTGTATTTTATACATAATATTTTTTCATCATCAAAAAGGAGAATATTGTTAAACCAAGGAAGATTCTAATTGACGTTTTGATATTAATAGAACATAATTAATACTAATGTGTTTATTAATTTGATGAAAAGCAATATTAGAACAAAATGAAGTCATAAACTTAAGAATATAGTATATGAAGTTGACAATGAGAAATTGAAGTTGATAATGAATGAAATGAAGATCAAACAAGAGCAAAAGAAGATCCAAGGCTCATCAAAGTCATTTCACATTTTGTATTATTATTTATAAGCTCACTTTGTTAATTTGATGATTCAAAAGACTCACCATGCATAATCATTTTATCTTATTTCATTTCATGAGTCTTTACATTCATCAAGAGGCATTGAAGCTTTTGATTTTAATATAAAAGTCTCTTGATCTTTCAAATAATCTTTAGGGAAAATTTTAGAAGCGTTGTAATCATATTTGGATCAAACAAATTAGTTTTGAGCATTTGGAAGTGTTAAAATCATGTTTTTTTGTGACTAGTCAACCAATATAGGTTAAAGTTATTAAATATGAAAGGTTGGGAATTTCTTATAACACTAGTTGATGTACTGATTGACTAGTATGTCATATTAGTCGACCAATATAAGTTAGTATTCCAACGACTAGTAAATCTAATATTATAAATGCATACTAGTCGACCAATGCATCAAATATAGTCGTTGTAATAGTTAGTTCTTTACTCCAATAGCTATTTTGGGTCCCAAAATACTATAAAGAAATGTTTTCTCATTGGTTGTAGCATCAAGAAGGTTTTGAGTGTTATACACATATTTCAAAGAGTTTGCAATCATGTGTTATATTTATGTGAGTAAGCAATTTTGGAGTTATCAAGTGATAAGGTGAGCTATTTTGAGTTGTAATATTTAGTTGGGGCAATATATTATTGTATTTGGAGGTCAAAAAAGTAAAATTGAGATTCCTCTTTAAATTAGAATAAGATTGCAAGAAAGATTCCTCTTTACTGAGAATGATCGTACAAAGGTTATTCTTTACCTTAAAAGAAGAATTGTAGTAGAATTCTAAGAAAAGTCTTTGAAGTAGACATAGGCAAGAGTTGTTTTCCTAACCACTATAAAGCAATATACTTAAAAATTCTCTATTGCAAAATAGTATGAATGATATACTTCAAGGAATTACCCTCAACTTTAACCATAACCCAAGTTTCACAAAAAAGGAGTTATTCTAATGGTCAAAAATCATAATATAAAAATGTGTTAGTGATACTTCTACCTGAAATCTAGTCTCTAAATTCTTTAGGGGCATTTAACAACTCCTTGCAAAGCATATATTTAGCAAAATCAAATAGTCCTATAAAATGGTAACTAAGGAAAAAGATTGAGATAAAGCCACACGATTGGTAATCACATATACACTATCAATTACACACATTACATTACATAGATTACAATGATTATAATGGAAAACATTTCACCCAAAGTTTTGCCCAACAAAGCATAGCCTAAATAATGTACAATCACACTATTGTTTGAGATTTCTTCATAATACTCTTTCCATGACATAATGAATAAAATGACAACTTTGCAATAATTTCTTAGATCTTGAAACCTAAAAAATCCAAAGAGTTTCAATAAATTAGGAAAGAAATTACCTCACTCTGGTCAAATAACCCAAAATCTAGTACCTCTCACTTATCCGATAACATGCAGACAAGCTTCCACTCCTTAATTGTTCATTGTTACTAACATCTCCCTTCCCTCCTCTATCACAAATGATTTTGTTATGTTTTCATTCTTGTTTATAAAATTGTGAGTTGCATATGATGACAAAATGCATAGTTTATATTTATGTTTCATTTTATTTCTACTTATAAAAAACTTTAAACCTAAAGGACAATAAGGTAATTACATGTTAAAAATTCACCTCAGCTTGTTACATTATCACAAGGGCAAAATGTGTAGCACAAACTTTTGTGTTGGTGAAACGAGGGTCAGAGTGAATTTTAAGAAGTTTGAAGTTAATTTAGAAAAAATAAACCTTAAAATTAGATGAACAATTTGGACCTTTTTCCTAAAATAAATGGATTTCCTTGTGGTTTTCTTATGGTTTTTAATTTTTTTGAAAAAATCTTTTTTTTTAGATTTTTGTTAAAAATAATAGTACAACACATGTAGTATGAAGAGCATACGTGGACCAATTAAATGTTATTGACCTAGCAATCCAATCCAACATTTGATCTCGATTCGAACCATTCAAACTCAAACGAGTTTGATTAGTTCACATTTATAAGATGAGTTGAATCATGATGTTAACAACATTTTACTAGTAAATATATATTGTTCATGTCATGTGTTTTTGGTTGCTACTTTTTTAACAAAAGAGAAGAGATTTTTATGAAAAAATAACAATCACAAAAAAATCTTTGATAAATTTAAATATTAAGAGGTTTTTAAAAATAATTAAACAACAAAGAAGTTCCATATTTTTTACCTTAAAAAAAGTATTATATTTTTATTTTAATAATTTATTTGTTTGTTTTTGTAAGATCGTAGCAGTAAGTACTAACAACTTAATGCATATCTCAAAAAGTATTAAAAATAGATTAAACACTAAAGAGTTAATCACAAGGAGGATCACTAACATTTTTATACCTGACATCATAATCTAAAGTAAGATGATATATACTTAATAACTCTGGAATGTAAACTATAAAACTGAGATTTATCGTATGTTTTTTAACTTTAATCAAATATACGATCATGCATATTCATTCTTTTATTCTTAAATTTAAAGGGCCTTGCAAAAGAACATTTCTGTCAGATTCTCCTATCCATTCAAGTGGCGGAGGGCCGCATTGACTTGCATGGGTCAACAAACATGGCAATAATTTCTATATACACTCATTTAACTCTGCAGCTTGCAAGTCGTGATTGACATAAATTGTGTGAACTGTAAGATGACGAACTGCCTCTTCAAGATCAAAGATTTCAACTGCTTAATTGACATAGAATTTAATGTTGTAGGGTATACGCAGGGCCCTTTTTCATAATTCGCCAGAAAACACAAGTCAAAGTTTACTTTGAACGTTGAAGCACTTTACCTGTCATGTCGGGTAATAGAGAAATACTTGCTATTCATTTTTGCGTGATCATACAAAAGGTAGTGGCGATAATTTAGCAGATCGATGTTACCTGATAGTAAATCTTAATTCTATGGGTCGTTATGTTTTAAATATTGGAGACTTAATAATTACAAATTCATAGTAGTTTTTTAAAAAATAATGTCTAACTTTAGAATGAAGTTTCAAATATATTCTTATTAATAAGAAGTGTTTTGAACATTGTTCCGCGTAAATTTCACCGACGTAATTATATCTGTCGGTAAAATTTTGACACTATTTAATTGCGAAAAATGTTCCCGTCTAATTTACCAATAAGTATGATTTTTTCGTTGCTATATTCCGTTGGAAATTTTGCGCGAATATTTTCCTCCACATTTACCGACAACAATTGTATCTGTTACAAAATGAAAATTTTCACGACAATTTTACTGACGAATATTGATTTTTCGTCTATAATTAGCTATGGAATTATGTCCGTCGGTAATTTTCCATCTCTAATGTATGGTTTTCTTGTAGTGTTATGTTAGGATGAAGTTTTATTGGGCATTCGAAGAAAGTGCATTAAAAATAGATTGTAAAGAAATTTTGCCTTACGTATATTTGATTGATTTTTAGCTCAGATTTCGCATATTGGCGAGATTCATATTGGGTGCTCGTTGTTGTTGTTGTCGTTGGTTTTTATTTTATTTTTTTGAAAATGAGTATAATGAAATGTTGTGAAGTAGAGATTACACTTTAAGTCGAGTTTATGATTTGAAATTGATTCATTTTTTAATTTAAATTTGATTTAAAACTTAATTAAAATCAAATCAGATGGTTCAAGTGTAGTATAATCATATCAAAGTCAAAATAAATCATTTTGATTAATATATTCTTAAGCTATAAATAAAATGAAATGAGTTAACATTTAAATATTAAACAAAACTATATTATTATGTTCAATTTTTTAGTTCAAATTAAACTAATTTTTTAAATTTAAATAAGAACTTAAACTCAAAATTTAGTCAATTTTGAGTAAGACCAAACTAAATTAAAATTATTATCACTAATCGATGTAAAACAACTCATCAATGCTAAACTCGATCGAAATCATTATCCCTAGCCACAGGTAAAGCAGCTAGCAACAAAGAGGCCACGGCTGTTGAAATAAAAACTAGGTTAACTAATATCATATTATCGACAGGCATTTGGTTTTCCTCAAGCCTGAAATTGACGATTGACTCACTTTTGGATCAAATCAATATAACCTCATCTTGTTGGGAAGACAAAACGCTTGGCGACAATAAATAGTCACGGTCAAAGAGAGTACCTAATAAAGCATATACAATCCATGTTGAAAGTTAAGTTACGCGTAATCTAACTCTTAATTTATGGGTATTCAAATGCGGAATTGAAGGGATAACGATTAAAATCTAAGGATGACGAAATATGCATAATATTAAATTAGATTAATTACACCTCAACTTCTTATTATTTAATTATTTTGAATTTATTCGAAAATCTAAATATTAAATTTTAATAATTATATAACAATATTAGTTTGAATTAGAATATATATTAGAAATTATCTTAATATGATGATAACTAAACAAAAAAAGAGAGATCAATCTACAGAAAGTCTACTTACAAGCACACACAGGTATGATGTCTGAAATACAAGCAGACTTCACTCGAGCAACAATTTAGAACAAGAGAAACAAAACTCATTTGAAGAGACAATTCTCACAAGGAATCAGACGGCTTATAATCTATATATGAAGGATGGAAACAAGGAGACTTGGACCATGTCTTGAGATGAAACCCTAAAACTTCCCTAGCTTTATCTTTGATCTTTGAATTACCTCCACTCTGTACTACCAAGCACATCCTAGTCACACCACCCATCTCCATAAACTCCCGAGCAACCTCGGTACTCATGCAGAATCTGAAGATCCATATGAACAAAGTTACTGCTTTATCATTACCCACTTGGGAAACCCTGAGAATCTTGGATAACACAGCTGCCAAGCTTATTGGATGCTCTAAAAATGAGGACCTCCCTTCAGCTTTCCTGCACAGGTTTTCTAACACAACCAGCATCATCTCACACATTCGTTTTTCATTGTTTTCTGCTAATAGTTCCACAATAACTGGAACAAAACCTCCTCTGATAGCTTTCTCCTTGTTTCTACCAAATGGTAAAACATCTATCAAAATGGACAATACGGTTAAACTTGATTGTTTTGAGCTTTGGTCCTTTAATATCTCGGAGGTACTCTCGAAGAACTCTGGCTTAAGAACTGCCATGTAAATGCCATTCACCACCTTGACTATGGACTTGAGGAGATTAAGAGCTTGGATCCGAGTCTGGTTGCAAGGATACCGGGTCAGTATAGAACATAGTGATCTAATCAATAGGCCATTCCTGTTTTCTGATACCATCTTTAAGGTCCCATCAGATGGCCCTAATAGACACAGCACAGACACTGCCTCTTCTATAACTATCGAGGTCGATTCACTTGGTTCCCAGATATCCGGGAACTCGGTTTCGACCAACACAAGTGATGCTACTAGTGGAAACAAATCATCATCACCCCGACAAGTCCTGTTACCATCATTCTCTAAGAATAAGGACCTGATTTTTCTGAGTGCTCTTACCTGCAAATGAGGCTGTTTGATTTCTTCAAGAATCATGTTAAGAGGGACTGAGTGATCTTGCCTAGCCTGTGGTACGAACTTCGATAACGACTCTTGGTGCAAGTGCCAGGATTGGATCAAACGAAGAAGATTTGAGTTGGGGATCAGAAGGAAATCGGAGAGTGGTTGTTTTGTAACGGGACATATGACTTTGTTGTAAGAGAAAAGCCACGTCTCGATGCTCTCTCGATCAAAGGTCATGCCTGTGCAGATAGTAACTGGATCTTTCATTATCTGCAGAGAAATCGGGCAAATAAAAAATGGGGGCACCACTAGACCACCCTGATCCATCGCTGATTTCTTGCAGTTTCTCTTCCACAGTCCTATAACTGTAAACTAAAAATCAATAGCAAGGAATAAGTGTAGAAAGTAGGAGTATTGCTTATCCAGTTAATTCCAAGAGCAGAGATATAAGGATAGCAGAAAGATAGCGTTGAATAATAAAGGAGCAGTTAGTATTTGACGGTCAAAACTCATTAAAAACAAATAAACGCTCTCAAGGTGGAAAGTGCTAGGCGATAAGATTACGCGTTGAAGTTCAATAGATACGTAATCATGTTTCTGCACAAACCTTGCAGTTGTGTGCATCAACCACGTAACGTTTTTTAACTTGTCTGAACCGGTAGTTCATGTTCTCCTCCTTATTATTGACTTCAGAACTTTCCGCTCCTCTGGAATCTTGACTTCAGAACCGAACCATCGCAATACCGACATGTTCGTTTACTTGGAACTGGAATAACCACGCAATAGAAATGGAAGATCCGACGACCAAAACAGAACTTTAGATTTCAACATGCTTCAAGACTTTCCAGAATGCAACCATAATTACATAATTTTGTTTATTTGCGATAAAAACATTTATTAGGTTTGACAATTTAGACCCTAGTTTTTTTTTATTTTTGGTTGCTGAGATATTTTAGGCGGATCTCAATTATTGGAAGATACTTTTAAGTCATCCACACCTTAGACTAATCTTTGCTAGAGCCAGGTAAATCTCTTGCGAAAGGCAAATCTCTGGCCCCAAGTCTTAAACGGCTGCATACATGAGGGAGGTTTGAACCTGCGACCTCACTTAAGCCAGAAGAGCCCCTTACCAATTTGGACCCGATTTTATTAAAAAGATAACGGGTTAATTTTGGATTGATTGGATTTAAATAGTACAAATTTTGAACCATCCAACTTTTCGATTCGATTTATTTTAATAACTTTTATATTAAAAACCGATCAATTTATTAATTAATCGGCCAATTTTTAGCAATTAATAAATTTTTATAAACTAAAATAAATCAATTAATTTTCATTTAACAATACTTTTTCAATTAAACTTCAAATTTTTCGGTCAGTAAAATAACGTCTTTTAATCATATTTTAAATTTTTTAATTTTATTTAATCTTTGACCGATTTATAAAAATCGATTGAATCTTTTAAATTTTTAACATTTTATTTTAATTTCCGATCTAATTTTTTAAAACATTGGACTTTAGAGATTAAACAATTATCATATTTTGTTGTTATAACTCATCAAGAAAATGTGCTTGTAAATGGATTATTCTTATATGACGGCTTCTGACTTTTTTGGATAGTTACAGATTTAACAGATTGCTTGACTTTCTTAGATTGAAAGAAGAAACGTAAGAATAATAAAGAGATATGTTAAAATTATTGGCAAGATTCTTGGAAATTTTTGTTTTATAACCTCGTTGGACAATGCCTATGACTATTGGAATTATTAATTTTCAGAAAATAAAGAATTGTTTCCCGTTGGCATAACGTGGTTAAATTAAATAGTACACGAAAATAATAAAAAGAAAAAGAAATTAAGCTGAAAAGGAAAGCAACAAACTAAGAACACCAAAACTAGTGCTGACAAAAAATTGATTTCAAATTAAAGCAGTTTTAGATATTTTAGATAAAGGTAAAAAATTTATGACCCTAAATTAATTTGAAACTAAAATTTTTTTTTACCAAACTGATTTGGAACTGAACTAGATTGGAAAATGCCCAATTCGGTTCAGAACGGGTTTGTCCGATTTTAACTAACAGCAAAGGGTCATTAAATTGTACCATCTTCTTCTCATCTCTTTTTGTCTATAAAACCAATCAAAAAATTATAGCAAAGAAAGCTAAATTATGGTCGTCTAGTTGAAGTTCAAACTAAACAAATGGTAAGTCTACAACTAAAAAAAACAAAAATACAACTACTAAATTCAAAGTCTCCAATAAAATTATAACAAGAAGCCACAAAGGCGCAAACAGTACACCAAATTTAAAATCAGTAAACCACATTGTTCATACTACAAATTCAAACCAAATAAAACATGCAAGAAATAACAAATCTTTCTTTATCAAACTTTTCATATCTCACTATTCATTCCCCAAAGATTTCATGATCTGAGGAAAAATAAAAAAAGATGACAGAAGTTAGCTAACAATGATTTTTTACCTTTTTTAAATTCGGATTGGACAATTTTAATCTGTTTTAAATGTTCGATACTGACCAATTTTAAATATTCAAACATTTTGTCCGATTAAGTCAACCCAGATCTAAATTTGATTTTAATTCAGACAAAAATTGATCAACCCGGTTTAAATTTGGTCAAAAACATTCTAACCCGTATCTGATTTTTTCTGGATCGAACAGGATCGGATTATCGGTTCGAACTAAATTTTGCCAAGTCTAACCAAAACAGATATGAAGTATGAATAATAATATTATTATCACTCTAATTAATACATTAGAAGTAATACATTAAACTTTCATCTTGTGTACGTGACATTTTATATGGAGTTGATGTTGCAATATTATATTGAATAAGAATGTGAAGATGAAATATTTTATAAGCTTATAAAAAATTATTATTAATAATTAATAATAATAATTTTATAAAATTTTAAATAAAATTATTAAACTAATATTTATTTTTATTAAAATTATAAAAAATAAATTTATCATCAATGTTAATAATAAAGTTAAATATGTAAATTAACTATTAAAATTTTTATTAAAATTAAATAAATGTTTAATTATTATCCTTTTAAATTAATATCACAATAGAATAATTCTTAATGGACTTTTTAAAATTTTTTAATTATAAGAATAAAGTTTATTCTATATTATAAATGAATTTTTTGTTTATAAAAATTATCTTTGATTAAATATTAATATTGACAATAAATTTATAAATACCAAAAATTTAAGAATTTATTTAAATTTTTATAAAAACTGAAAGGCGTATGGAGTATGGACATGCGAAAAGAACAAGAAAATGAGAAAAACGACACTGTTTTGTCGTTGGTTAGCACTTGGCACTTAACAACAACACTGTCTGTAGACCGGACCCACGCCACTTGCACTGGCTGTCCGCCGGTGGTGCACACGCTGTCACGTTACATATAAATTAAAGGTTCAATACGCTGTCGTATTTAGATAAATAGAAAATCGTCAGAATAGAATGCTTCTCTGTGATTAGTCTGAGAAAAGGAATAAAATTAGACGCTCGAGATGAGAGAGGCCATTGCATAAATAAGCGCGACTAGTTGCTAATTATCCCCTAAAATCAAAGACAAGAAACTGGATAGAAATTTGAGATGCCGAATCTGTATGTGAAATGGGTGCCTCCGACGGATCTGAATCGGAACACGGAGTGGTTCATGTACCCAGGAGTTTGGACGACGTACATACTTATATTGTTCTTCGCATGGCTTCTTGTGCTCTCCGTCTTTGGTTGCTCTACTGGGATGGCCTGGACTTTTGTTAATCTCTCCCACTTTGCTGTATGTTTTCGATTCTCCTTTTCTCGTTTTTTGTTTAATTTGTTTGGAGTAATTCTTCTTTTATTCATTTTTGCATGGGAGATTTTGTGTTTAATCTTTGAGGGTTTTGATTTGGGATCTTTTTAATTCCAAGTTTTGAAAGTCTAGTATGGGGAAACAAGCTAAAAGTAACATCTGGAATGATTGAAATTTGAGTTAATACTGCTTTGTTTAAAAATCTGAGGACTATGAAGCATTCGTGCTTGCTTGCATTAATCCGTAAGAGTGATTGTTGCCATTTTAGTTGTTGGTATTTTGTTTCTGTATCTTTTTTTCTTCTATCAAATAGGTGCTATTGTGGATCTTTAAGTGATTTAGAAAGTTGATTTGCTATTAGGAGGCTAATGTGGCCGGTGATCTTGCTATTAGTACGTATCATTTTGTTTGCAAATATGTGGCAATAACCTTGAATGAATTGCATCTAGAAGTAAGCATCTTAGGCATACCTGAAGTCACCTAGATGAAATCTATGGGATCCCCCAAGTGAAACAATCCAACTTGTTCAGGTCATGCATATCCATTCCTTTTATTCAATGAGCTATGTAGTTCGTGACTTCATGATTCAATTGCTTTTCTGTTCCTACATTTCTTTTGCTGGTATTGATCAGCAAGATGTGTCTTTGTGACTTTTAGTTCAATAAAGCTACGTTTAGCTGGTTTTGGCTTAAGAAAACAGCTAAATTTTATTCAGGGATATTTTTTCTAAGGTTATTCAACTTTATTCAAATCCATATAAAGTTAATCACAACCTTATAAGCTAAAACCTAATATGCTGCTGTCTGGCTAAATCTCTCCCCCATTCACAAGTGCTGTTTCCGGTTTATTTCATTGTGTATATTCTTATTAAAAATTGTTCAACAGTAGTTTTTCTTGAATAATTAATTGATTATTCTGTGAACTATGCATTAAACAAATTATCGCGCTTTAAAAGTGTAGGTAGTCAAGCTAGTTTTTCATTTCAATGCTTTATTTTGCACTGAACAATGATTAAAACATCATGCTTGACTTTCAGATCACTTATCACTTCTTTCACTGGAAGAAAGGAACTCCATTTGGAGATGACCAAGGTATATATAATGGGTTAACGTGGTGGGAACAGATGGACAATGGAAAGCAGCTTACACGCAACAAAAAGTTCTTGACTATTGTACCTCTGGTGTTGTAAGTTCCAATATTTAGTTTTTATCTATGTGTTTGCTTCAACCCCAATCTCACATTTTCAAGGTCATCTCAATCCATGTTTATCATCATGCATTAAAACATGCATTCTACATCATCACTCATGTAAGCATAGCATGATTTCTTCTTTCAACTTTCCATAGAGTGTACCAACTTTATAAATGCACGCAATGAACCATGTTACAATTGAGCATTTTTTGTTGGGTCATTTTGTGAATTGTATCTGTGACAACTTGTCTACTGACGCACTGAGTTCCACAAGTATGTGGATGGTGCTTTTCTAGTTAGCTCTTGACTATTTCTGATAATTCAATAGTTAAGTTCGGTATTTTAATTGTTATCGGTATGTTTTCTTTTCTCGGGTTTTATATTTGAGCATATTTATTTTATATTTTAGCATATTTATAAGGCTATGGAATCTTGTTTCCATGTATTTAATGTATCAACTCTAGCTTCTGTTCGTCTTGAGATTACTAACAATAGTATGCTGTTCTTCCTTGCTGGTTCAATAGTTGGGATTAATACCTCTAGCAGTGAGAACTTTTCTTATTGGCAAAAACCTGCGGAAAAAGTATTGTTTCGGTGCTCATTAGGATACTTGATATTTCCTTGATTCACAAGTGCATAATTTTGATCTAGTGTACTCTTCCCCTGTTCTAGGGGAGTCTTGGTGAACTGTTGTGGACATTTTGTCTTAAGAATGAGAGAAACAGTGAGGCTAGGTGTGGGACAACTTAACCCCCAATTAGAAAAACAGGACATCCGAAAAGTTAAAGGTATCATGTACAAAAAGATTGTCTGTCGGTACAACATTGTTTTCTTGAATTAGATTGTTTATCTCTGACATGTGGGTGCATTATTTCTGAGTTTGGTTTTGTTCATGGTTTGGCCAATAAAGTTCACACTTGCATTTACCTGTACTAGGTACCTGATAGCTTCACACACAACTGACTACCAACATCCGATGCTCTTCTTCAACACTCTTGCAGTGTTGGTGCTTGTTGTTGCCAAGTTCCCAAATATGCACAAGGTGCGAATCTTTGGAATAAATGGAGATACGTGAGTCGGGCTTACTGTTTAAACTCATGTTTTATAGCCCCTGATCCTTCTGCAATATGCGTAAAGGTTATATGCTTGTATAGAAGTTGAAAGTTGAAGGATATTGAATCTGTAATGTTTTTGGGCGAATTACTCTTTTAGAAAGTATGCATAGACTTTGAAAAAATAAGTGTATCTGAGTTATATTTGTACAGCTGGAAATTGTAATAAGCTCTGAGGTCTGGTTTATCACATACTGCTTTTACTGTCTTCACTGATCAGTAACATGTGAGTACAATCAGTTTGATTACAACAGTTGATTTATGCTTTGTTTTTTATTCTCTTTTTCAATTGAGAGTTGGTTTTCATGAGATGTTATTTATTCAAATGTCTCGTGCTGGACTGGACTTCTTTGCTGAAGACTACAAAGCCATATGGTCGGTTTTCATTTTGGTCAATGAGACTTAAAAAACTTGCTTGCACAAGACTACTTCATATTGAATGCAACACTGCAGTTTCATAAAGTGCAGAGTTCATTAACCGATTTAGACGGAGAATTCTTATCAGCTGCACAACTAGATAAAGGCTGTCATGATTGAACTTCAAAAAGTATATGCAATCACAAATTTAAGAGGATGTATTAAATTCAATTCATAAATAAAGGACTTTGCAGAAAGGCATAATAGGTTGGTATGAATTGGTGCCACCAAAAGCTTATCATTGAGGTGGCCCAACTGTCTCAATCTTCAGTGATGAAGCCATTCTCTTTTTTGATTCTCTTTTCCTCTGAACCAATTTCGCTTTTGTTTATATACATGAATTTACGTTCAATTATTCCGTTTCTTTTCCTTTTTGACCAATTCGTTTATCACATAGTTGGAGGCAAGAACCACTTTAGATGTCTGCCGGAGAGACCTTAAAATTTACACAACCTTTGGTCAAAAAGGATGATGTATGCGACCCCCTATGGACACCCATGTTCAATTAGTTTATAAAAAATTGGTGTCTTCGTAAGGTCAATGACTGGGGCAAGACTTGGAATTCCCTTATAAACAAGTAAAAGATAAAAAGAAAAAACAGGAATCTTAGCTGTGGTTTTAATTATTTTAAAAGTATTTATTATTTGTAAGTGACTATTGTTGTTACTATTGTAATTTGATTTCGTAATAATTTTGATTAAGGTCTCTAAGGGTCATCTAATTGAAAAAAAAAATCCCAAGCCTTTTCACAAGTCAAGTAAAAGAATTACAATTCATCTAAAATCTTGAACAAAAATAATTGGTTGATTGTTAAAATAAATTAAGATTTATAAATATTATTTGATTCAAATTTAATTTATTAAGTAATTTATATAAATTATATGATCTACCAATTATTTGACAATTTATCATACAGAAAAGAAGAGCTTATCTAATCCAACATATTTAGCTACAATTAACCTTTATTTATCTCTAATCTCTTATGAAATCTATTTTATAAACCACTCTACTAATATATAAGTTGAAAATTTACAATATGGCTCTGATGAAACTTATTAGTGAAATATTTTACGAGCCTAAAGTCATAGTAAGAAAAGCCTTTCTCAATTCGTAAGTGTAATAATGTCACGTACTTTGGTAATATTATTCCCGGGTGCCTTCTAATTAGAGGTACCCCGAGTGTTAGTTTTTATATTATAAAAATAGTAATTTTAATATTTCAAAAATAGTTTTTTAAAAATGTAACAATGCTACATATTATTCTTAGGGTGGCTCGTGTGTTAGTTCTTATATTATAAAAATAGTAATTTAATATTTCAAAAATAGTTTTTAATAATTTAAAATAAAAAATATCTTTGTAACAGGCCACCATGCTGATGACATTCCTGTCAAAGATAAAATAAACAGCGCAAAATGGAGACTTCCATGTGTTTGGATAGGATTCTCAAAGTGAAGGAGATAATCTGTTTAGCTCGCTTGCCCAGAGGAATGTTTTGAGGGTCCCAAGAGAGGTGGGCTTGTCAGATTTTTCCAAGTTTTTCTAATATAAAAAGACTCCGTCAAAGGTGATGAAACAGCGTTAGGGTTAGTTCTCTAAATTGGGTGGACGACTTCTTAAAGCGAAATTAGGTGAGGTTTTAGTTGGAGCAGGTAAAATGGTTTTGTAAGTGCATAATCCCTGGATTGCCTCAGAAATTGCATCCAGGGTGAATTCTGTAAGATGGGACATGTCAAAAAGCATTTGTTCCAGGGGGAAAGTGCATTGATGGCCTGAAGAAGAATCTCACATGGATAACATGTCAGACCTGACACACTACACTGGTTCCCGGAGAAAAAAAGTTGAAAAGAACCTTCAACAGTAACCACATAAGTTCACTGACTCACGAAGAACATTGTTCTTTGACGCGTCCAAATCTAACTGAAGCAACTCACACAACATATATGATACTGCAGGTGTTATATCCCCGATAGAAGAATTTATGAATACGGAGAATCCAGACCATTCACATCTTCTTCTATAGATTCCTTTTCATTTTTCACACCATTGTATGCTTTCCAAGAACCCCTTCTGAAACCAAACCAAATGAGCTCCAGGTTTTATAGTTCATACACTGCTTATAGAGGACAGAGGAGATGTATATACCTATATATAAAGCAAAGAACCCATTTTATATTCTATATGTTAGCTGTCCTGAACCTGAACAATTCTGAACAAAGTGACCATGTGCAAAAGAGCAGAAGAAAAGGGGGGAAAAAAAAAGGCAAACCAGCTATTTCAACCTTGATCAAGATTTTTCCTTTATTTTACCACGATCCACCACCAAGCATGCCGTTCCAATATCCACCTGATGTTCCTTGCCCCTTGTTCTGATCAACTTCATTTGGACTCGATAGCTGTTTCATTCCTCCAAAAGTAAACGGAATGTTCCTTACTCCATTTTCCTGATGACCACCACTGTATCTATTTTCAAGGCCAAGTCCATCAACGGAAAAACCAAGACTTGGTTTAAACTCTTGCAATTGCAGAGGGAACCCTGAAGAATACAGTGTGTTTGAATCAGGCATCGGTGCTGGGATGAAAGAACTCAGACCCCTTGAAGTGATTCCAGTCCTTAACAGCTCGAGAGCTGAAAGATGAGATGAATTGTAGGAAGAAGAAGGGGGGGAAGTGTTGTTATGTTGATCTTTGCTGGCTTCAGTTTTTGGGAGTTCAACATAATGAGGTATTAAAACTTGAGTAGGGAACCCCAGATTAAGATCTTGGCCTTCATGGGCCTTAGGGTTTTGACGGGAAGAAAACTGAGAGAGGCTTGGTGGGTTTAAATCAGGGATCTTTGATGATGCTTGTGAAGACGATCTCTTGTTCTTTCTTGAACCTCCACCGACGGGAACATTTCTTAGTGACCCTCCTTCTGTCCAATACCTTCTACAAGTTTTGCAGAAGTACCTTGGTTGTGTAAGACTGTAGTTGTTGTAGTAACAAAACTTGGTGTTAGTTGAGTTACATCTTGGACAGTTCAATTGCTCTTGTGGCCTTGCTTTTCTATCTAACACAGGCCTTGCGCAAGTATCGGATCCCATTTCTTCCATAGGTTTTGCCACTTTAATATCCTGAAAACCCTAGACAGTGAAAACCAATAATAGAACATGAAAATTTTAATCTTGTTTAAGTAACCACACACAATTTCGCGCTTTATTTCATCACTAACTATAAAGAACAGGAGAGAAAACTCAGAAAAAGAGCAACGATAATAACAAACGGCAACTTTTCTCCTTTCCTTTATCAGTTCTTGAATAAGCAAAAAGGTGAAGGAAGAAAAAGTGCAGTACTTTGATGGTTTCAACTTTCAACAAACAAATTAAACTTTATCTTTCCAAGGCCATGCACTTTCACCATCCATGTACATCTCAGGTAGACAACAAGAAAAAGAAAGCAGAATATGATCCATGTTAACCTTTACAAGTTCTCAGTAACTAGAAGAACAACAAAACATAAAACCCACCTGTGGCCATGAAGCAGCATCCATGAATATAATTCAGAGGAGAAAGGAAACAAAAGCAACTGATGACTTCAGATAAAAAAGAAAAGAGCGAAGGATTTCACCTCCTTTCCTTTGTCCAAAGCTGGCCTTTAGTGCAGGAAAAGGAATGTTTTTAGATTTGATTGTGTGTTGGCTTTATGCGCTAGACTCACTTTAAGCAGATGAAAAAGAGAGGAAGAGTTGAGCACTAAAAAGTTGAGAAGTGGAATATTTCTAGGAAGGGAGGAAGGAAGGAGGGTGAAGAAAGGAATTCTTTTTGTCTGATGTTTACATTTTCCTTTTTACTAATCCCTACACTAGTTAAATATTTGCTGTGGGTGGAATCATGAGTGTGTACGTGCTGTGGTGGGTTTAACCTTTTTGACCTTGTAATGGTGATGCCAAAGTTTTTGATTCTTGTTCTTCTTTCTTGTCACACTAGTAGCTCTCTAGTTGCTCTCTTCCTCAGGACCACACATGATGAGAAAGAAAGAAGAAAAACAAAGTAGGGTTTTGGTTTTGTTTGGTCCATCAAAAAGATCAGACCTCATTATCATTTCTTTTTGCTAACTCACTCTGCAATTTGTCAAAAGATCCTTCTTACTGTGTAGCCAACTTTTTCCTGCTTTTGGAGGCAACTTCCTGTGCTTTGCTTGCCCAATAATTAAACCACCCAACCCTTTGCAATTTGCATATACTTGTAGAACTAGATAAGAGAATAGTAACTTTAATTCAGATTTAAAAAAATTATAAATTCATTAATAAGCTAATTTTTATAAATTTATAAAACCTTTTTTCTCACTTTTGAAGTCAAATATTACAATTTCTTCTCTTTATTTCTAACTTATAATAATTCAGAATTTTCCATCCATTGTGATGTAAAATTAGAGACTAAAAACTTGTCATTGTCTACATATTGCTCGTGACCTTACCATCAACCTCATTCTTTGATGTTATCATTATGGTTCAACATGTAAATAAAATAAGCTTCCGTTATACTATTTGTAACTTTTAAAATCCATAACAATATAGTAATAATTTTAAGGATTAAAAATTATTAGATTTTCTTGTAATTTGACACATTATTAATGTGCTTTTTGATTTTTGAAAACTATTAATATTTTTTATAATTTTAGTATTACAACACTCGATCTCTTTGTCGTTTTACATGTTATTAATATACTTCTCGCCCTTTAAAATTATTAGTAATTTTCTATAATTTTAATTTTAAGACACTCATTTCTCTTAAATTTATTCGACTCTTTTATAGTTTGACATATTATTAATATACTTCTTGATTTTTAAAATTATCATATTTCTTCTATAATTTTGATTTTATAACATTCTTTCTGTTAAATTTATACCATTAACTAAAGATTTCAAAACGAAATCTTACAATGTTATATAAAATATCATGCGTTCTAGCACGTAAAAAATGGCGTCATTTTAAAGTTTTCTTTTCAGATTTTCAACAAAATTTGATTCACTGATAATTATTGGTAATTTTTAAAAGTTAAAAGGTATATTGGTAATATATCAAATTACAAAAGTTAAGTGAATTTAATCTTAATTTTAATTGAGATTTAAAAGAATTATAATTTGAAAATAATTAAATAAAATCAATTAATATCTTCATAAATATGTGAAAAATTTACCAATGATCTCCTTTCAATATAACATTTCATACGTATAGTTCTCTCGATGAAACTCTACAATACTCAAGTACACGTACTCATGAGAGGGGTAAGAGTATGTTTGGTTGGATGATAATTAATGTAATAGAATAGAGTGTGATGAAACGAAACAGAACAGATTATATTAGAATGGAATGTAATATAGTGAAAAGTTGTTTGAGAAGGATGGAAGGGTTCATAATGTAATGTAGTGAAATATTGTTTGGAAGATGGATGGAATGGAATGGAATATATAATAAATGACTATTATACCCCTTATATTAAAATGGTTGTTGTAGGAGGTTTAACGCTATGATTTTAAAATAGAAATCATATTCAATTAAAAAGTCACGATTGTGACTTGTTTAAGTCACAATCGTAACAAATAATTTTTTATATATTTTCTATTTTAAAATAATAAAAATTTTATTATTAATTACATACAATTTATTATTAATTATATAATAATAATATTATTAATTATTTAATAAATTTTATTATAATAAATTTTATTGTATTCTATTCTATGTGATTTACATTTAAAAATAATTTATTTATATTTTTATTTATATTGAAATATATACTAACAATTAAAGAATAATTTTTCTATTTTTTCTATTTTTCATTAATAATTTTTTTATTTTGTTTTTAATTATATACAATTTATTATTAATAATATAAAAATAATATTATTAATTATTTAATAAATTTTATTATATTAAATATTATTCTATTATATTTAATATAATATTATGATCTGGTCACAGTTGTGATTTCTTAGTGATACATTGTTTTTTCTTTCATGATCAATTGCCTCCCCGAGACCATATCACCATGCATTATGGAGATATTATGAGTTCCACATTGTTTGCCTTTGCTTCACGTTGGGCGCATGCACCCAATGTCAAAGATATCATGTATGAGGTTGTTTATTTTTTAATATTGAAGAACGTTGGTGAAATTTGTTGCATATGAAACATGGGATTGTATGTTTTCATAGCATAAATCTTAGCCAATTGCATCTTTGGTTGTTATGTTATGGTTGTTTAATAATG
This sequence comes from Erythroxylum coriaceum, assembly GCA_026874005.2. Lineage (NCBI taxonomy): Eukaryota > Viridiplantae > Streptophyta > Magnoliopsida > Malpighiales > Erythroxylaceae > Erythroxylum > Erythroxylum coriaceum. Next base: position 2,918,173 of record JANQAP020000288.1, read on the forward strand.
GCTTGTATATTATATAATCATGACAATGAGAAAAAGAGTGCTAATTTAAGTCTGAATTACCGAGAACCCAAATTTTACACAAAGGCCTAGTTTCTTTGTAAGTCTCTTAAAAGTAGTCCTCATGTTAAATAAAATCATCCAAAACCTTCATGGTTTATGATCTGTCTTGTGTTTTGAAATCTGAATATTTTTACCATATAGTGATGCATTAGATAAGTCACGGCTGTGACTGAGAGTTTTATACAAAATAAAGGGTAACACGAAAAATATGCAATACTAAAACATACACAACATCATTTATCTGCATTGAAAATATTATAAAAGATCAATGTCAGCATAAACAAAAATTCAGTTTCATTTAGTTCTCTCAATTACATGGCTTCGTGATAAATTCATCCATAAAATATAAAAAAATATCTGATAAAATGTATACATTGAGTAGAAGGAAAAGGACCCGATACCAAGTCATCAACACATACTACACTGTCTTCTATTCCTAAGAAGACATCATAAATTCCAACATATTCTTTCAAATATTTACTGATGCACCAAGTAATACCCTGACTTCATCAAGCCTACGAATAAGAAAAAGATAACTTTCGTACAATTTTGATCCTTCTAATCTTAATTCTACCAAATGATTATATAGTTCTTCTTCTAAAATGGAAAGCGGTTTAACTAAAAGTGAAGTAGATTTTATAATAGCTTCTGCAACTGTTTGAAGGTCATCTTTGATTACATCTTCACCATCATCTGCCCTATTTTTCCTTTTCTGTGATGTTTCTGGGTTTGCATTTTGTGAATGAGTTTGCATTCCCATTGGAGATTTAGTGTAATCACCATCTATCGTTACATTGTCTTCAAAACTTAAGTCATTATGAGTCAACATATCATCATTTTCACCAATGGTGTTGGAAAACCCACTATCGACAGAAATGATGCACCTTCTTATCTCCTGTGCTATTTCAACATGCTCGCCAGTTGCTCTATCACGTCCGTAAATCTCTACCATCTTCTCGTAGTTATGAAAAGGCTTATGTATCCACTCAGTAGCTTCTGGGTTAGCCTGTTACAAAAATAAGTTAATGAATCAACCAAGTCACAGCATATATCAACGTTATGGGATTCGTACCGTACCGGTTGGATAACGGTATCGTGGATCCAAACCTATGTACCGGCCAAAAATACCGGTCAGTACCAGAATTTTCCGTTGGGTACCGGTCGGTACCCAACATACTGGAAAATACCAGACGGATCTGGGAAATTAAAAAACTTCGAGGACCATTTTGCAAATATGAAACTTTTAAACCTAAAACACCTAAACCCCCCCCGACCCTGACCCCGACCCCGACTGCTGCTTTTTCTCTCTAGTCTCACCCTCTCTCTCTCACTCTCTCGCTCTCACCTCTCTCTCGCTGCCGTCTAGGTCGCCTCATCGCCACCGATGCTTGCTCTCTTCTCCGGTTGCTCTCATCACTCTCCTCCTTGCCACATCATCGTTGGAGTCGCGATCTAAGTTTGCGTCCCCGAAGATCTACCGCACCACCGCAACACCATCCACAACATGTCGTCGCCGCACCACCGCACCATCGAGTCACCTACCCTCCGACGCTCATAGCTGGACTTGGACAACCCGAAAACCTAAAGCCACAACCAGAAGAGCAAAGACCAGACGGTTAAAATTTTTTTTTTAGTCTGTTGATTTTGTTTCGTTGATCTATTCTCTTCTCTGTTGTTTGGTGTTTCCAAAAATTGCTGGTAAATCATAAACGTAAATTACAATTTTTTTGTGTTGTGGATTGGATTGGATTTGGATTTGTGTAATTGTGTTGATGAATATGGGAGGCTGTTGGTGGGTGGAGGACTTGGAGGTTGAAGAAGTTGCTGTCACGGTTTTGGAATAGATTAGTGATTGTTTTATTTTGGAATTGTTTTGCAATGAAATTGTTTACGATGGATGGATTTGTGTCATTGTGTGTGTGTGAAATAAATTGGTTTGAATTTGATTTTGGAATGGAATTGTTGAAGTTGAAAATTTGAAATTGTTAGATTGAAGAATACCGTGGGTTTTGTTACTTTGTTATTAATTTCTTATATGAAAATTAGAATTGGAATTGAAAATGAAATTGTAAAATAGGATTAGTATGTAATTAATTAATTATGTATTATGCAAAGATTGTTAAAACTTAAAATTGAAAGTTGATAATTAACATTTA
>JANQAP020000288.1:2954250-2975583 GCA_026874005.2 Erythroxylum coriaceum
GCCGAATCTACGACGTTTTTGTCTGTCGATATATTCCGTCGGTAATATTGAATACTGACGAAATATTTATCATTTCCGTCGGTATTTTCCGTCACTAAATGACTGTTTTCTTGTAGTGATTAAGTAGACACTAACTAATTGCATTTTTATTAACAAAAGTTTTTGTCATAACAAGTACATAGGCTTTTAGTAACAAAACTTAGTGATAAAAGAAATTTTGACGCTGTTAATATATTAATAGTGATAATTTAATTGTGAAGGTGCTAACTTGTCACAATTCTCATTGTATTAGTAACACAAAAATAAATTATCACAAGTAATCCAAACAATAGTGTCAATCAATTGTTTTGTCACAACAAACCTCGTATCTGTGACGAAATAATACTTAGTCATATAAAAATTGTCACTAAATTACAAATGATAGTGACCATAGTTATAGTTTAGTGATTGTGACAATATTAAGTAGACACTAATTAATTGAATATTTATTGGCAAATGTTTTCATCACAACAAGTAAAATATTGTGTGACGGTAAACCGTTTCGTCACAACAAGAAAAAATATTAGTGATCAAACTATGTTTTGTTACAACAAATAGAAATATTAGTTACCAACATATGTTTTGTCACAATTACAATTAATTCCCGTTAAAATTATTTTGGTGCCAAATTTCATAGTCTTTTAGTGACAAAACTTAGTGATAAAATAAATTTTAACACTATTAATATATTAACAGTGACAATTTAATTGTGAAAGATACTCAATTGTCACAATTACCATTGTATTAGTGACAATAATATAAATCATCACAGATAATGCAAACAATAGTGTCAACCAATTGTCTTGGCACTAAAAAATCTCGTATTTGTGATGACAAAAATAGTTAGTCACAAAAAGTTGTCACTAAATTACGAATAGTTGTGACCATAGTTATAGTTCGATTATTGTGACAATATGAAGTAGATAATAATTAATTGAATATTTATTGACAAAATTTTTTGTCATAATAAGTAAAATATTGTGTGACAATTAACCGTTTCGTAACAAAAAGAAAAAAATATTAGTGACCAAACTATGTTTTATCACAACAAATAGAAAATATTAGTTACCAATATATGTTCTGTCACAATTACAATTTATTCCTGTCAAAATTATTTTGGCGTCAAATTACATAGGCTTTTAATTAATGACAAAACTTAGTGATAAAAGAAATTTTGACACTATTGATATATTAATAGTGACAACTTAATTGTGAACGATAGTAAATTGCCACAATTACTATTGTATTAGTGACAACAATATAAATCATCGCAGATAATCCAAATAATAGTGTCAATCAATTTTCTTGACACTAAAAAATCTCGTATTTATGATGATAAAAATAGTTAGTCACAACAAAATTTTCACTAAATTACGAATAGTTGTGACCACATTTATAGTTTGGTTATTGTGACAATATGAAATAGACACTAATTAATTGAATATTATTGAAATTTTTTTTGTCACAACAAGTAAAATATTGTGTGACAATTACGGTTTTGTAACAAAAAGAAAAAAATATTAGTGACCAAACTATGTTTTGTCACAATAAATAGAAAATATTAGTTACTAACATATGTTTAATTACAATTTATTCCCATCAAAATTATTTTGGCGCCAAATTGCATAGACTTTTAATGACAAAACTTAGTGATAAAAGAAATTTTGACACCATTAATATATTAATAGTAACAACTTAGTACTGAAAGATACTAAATTATCACAATTATGATTGTATTAGTGACAAAAAATAAATAATCATAATTAACTAAATAATAGTGTCATTCAATTGTCTTGTCACAAAAAATCTCGTATTCATGACGAAACGATAGTTAGTCACAAAAAAATTGTCACTAAATGTCTTAACTCTTGTAGTGACTCCCAAGTTTTGTAACTAAAAAACTTACTTCATTGCAAAAAAATTTATCACTATGGAATACGTGCATGACTTTTAATTATGCTTTATTTTTAGTTTGAATTATCCATAATATCACCATAACATAATTCAACAATTATGAAAGGAGGGTATAATTGGTTTTTTTACCTATTAATTTTTGGTTGAACATAAAAAACGCTCCTCTTATGGAGCTTTTCTAAAATCAGCTTGTTAAGGTAAGCCAATCAATCAGCCATTCAACAAACACATTCATTAACCTTTTAAGATGGTCAAACAGCTAACTTGTGTCAATCAGCTAAACAACAGTTGATAAGTTGTTTGTGAAAGGAGCTCATAGTATTAGACTTCTTAAATAATACCATTGTGTTTTGAAGTTATACATCAATGAAAAATTAATAGAATAAATAGTATTCCCACAATAAAAAATTTTAAAAAGTCAAAACCAAATAGAGAAATCAATAATAATATTAACTCATTAATAAAATAAAATTGTCTTATTCCTAAAAGAGGAGGGAGAGATAAATATTTCATTTAATTTTTAGTATATATATTTTTCTCAAAGCATAGCTTTGTAAAATATTTTAAAAAGGTTTATTTTGTTAAAGTAAAATGTCGGCCACATTTAGCATAGGCCAATATTTAAGAAACTTATTTGATTACATGTATTTGATTATAAGTATTTTTGGAAACAACCTCTTTATTAGTTAGTGATAAAGTTGCATATTATTAGACTTTTAAAATTATGTATTTTAACAAAATTTTTATTGTATTGTTGTTTATTTTAAAGAAAAATGGTCCAGAACGAAATTTTATTTTCTGAACACCCAAATTCGTTATTACACCAACATCTAATGACGGCCCAAAGATAGTCGTACTACGTATATAAGATGACAATCAAATTATTGTGTAAATGATAAACGGTACTGTTTTGTCGCAGCCACAATATGAACAATCCTGCGCCAGTGCTACCTACCATTAGCAAATGCTGTAGAAGGACAGATAGCAAGAAGGGCCGCTGAGTGACGTGAACCATGCAACCCCGTAACGCCAAACTAGCCTACGATAACTATAAGTTATAAGCGAAAGATTGTTTAGGTTGCTGTGCAAGTCAGCTAAAACGTATAAGCTTTAAAGGAGTTCATATTTCTGAAATTTCTCGTCCACCCTTGAGCAATATCAGCAAGTTCCTTCCCGGCCTTTTCATTGGAAACCAGTTCCAAGAGATTGGGGTGTTCATATAAATGGGAAGAGCTCCATGTTGCTCTAAGGTTGGGTTGCACAGAGGACCTTGGACTCCAAGAGAGGACACATTACTTACCAAGTATATTCAAGCTCATGGTGAAGGTCATTGGAGGTCTTTACCCAAAAAAGCTGGTAATTTCACTGCCCTTTCCTCGTTTATATTTTCTTTAATTGTAGACCAAAGTCCTTTTCTTCTTCATTTATCTTTTCTTTGGTTTTATGTAAACCCAAAATATCCTTCTGTTCTTCATTCATGGGTTTGATCATTTGTTCTCTCAATTCATTTAACTTATTATTTTTATGTTTAATTTTGTATATGTTATATTGTGATTATGTTAATTACATACGATATAAAAGTAATTATAGAAAAGGGGTCGCAATTTTAATTGCATATTGCAATTTAAATCTTTTATTATTTAAATTAGAAAAGTACGTTGGATTCAGTGTAGACAACCAAAAGTAAATTCATAACCCTTTTAGGAATATAAATGATTGCCATTTAATTCAGGCTCTTCATGTTTAAATTTAGTTAGTTTTTTTAATTTTTTTAGCTCAATTATGGAAGGAGGATGTTATTATTAGTTTCTTAAATTTCTTACCGAACACTTACTGACACAACTGTCTTCTGTCCCCCCTGCCTTTAAAAACATTGAATACGAATACGTCCCTAAACAGGTCTTCTCAGATGTGGGAAGAGTTGTAGATTAAGATGGATGAACTACCTCAGACCAGACATTAAGAGAGGGAACATCACTCTAGACGAGGATGAGCTCATTATCAGAATGCATTCTCTACTGGGAAACCGATGGTCTCTTATTGCTGGGAGGCTCCCGGGTCGAACCGATAACGAGATCAAGAACTATTGGAATACCCATCTCAGTAAAAGACTCAAGAGCCAAGGAACTGACCCGAATACCCACAAGAAATTACCCCATGATGCACCACAACAGGGACGAAAGAGAAGGAAAAGCAACAGTAAGGAGAGGACCAACAAGAAAGTGGACAAAAATAAGACAAAGGAAGAACCAATCAAGCACAAGATTCATCAACCAAAGCCTGTTAGATTCACTGCTTTGTCTTTACCAAGAAACGATAGTTTCAACACTGTGAGTACGGTCTCTTCAGGAGATGTGGGTTTAGGTACAGAGGTTGCGGCTGATATTCCATGGGGTGATTCCAAGTTTAATCAGGAAAATGAGATTAGCTTTCTTGTTGGAGGAAATGATCGTCAGGATTGTCTAACCAACAACAGACCCCTTATTGATCAACCAGCAGACGACAGCTTGGAGAAGCTTTACGACGAATATCTGCAACTTTTGAAGACGGACAGTGATGAAGTACAATTGGACTCATTTCTGATGTGACAGATTTAGTTCATGCATGCTTGTGACTAAAAATTGAGGGGAAACGAAGAAAGAAAAGGAACAGTACTAGCTAGTATCTTACTATCTTCAAGTTCCTATTAGATTTAGCTTTGAATCTTAGTTTCTACCTCGTGCCTACCTTCTAGCCAACTTAAAATTCCTCCATTTCACACCATAAGTTCATGCTCGATCGATGGTGGCTTTGTCAATAAGACTTTTTGTCACTTTGTATCATAGTTTAATTTAGAATAAGACAGTCTTTCAATAGTTGCAAAACTTGATTGAAATTCTACCATTCTTATTTAGTGTAACGTCACTCTAATGATTGTATATTTAGAAACGACATTATTACAAAATTGAAGAAAGAGATATCAAAACCTTAAGTTTTCTTAATCTTCACATGAAACTCGTCTGTTATATATACTGTTTGAAGTAATAATTAGAAGCATATTCGAATACATGTCCCTTGTCCTGACCATGCATGGGTGGGTGGGCTATCAATTGCCCACACACTTATAGCAATTTATTAATTTATCGTTTTAACTTATAAACCATGCACTTTGATATTAATAAGTTGATAATATAATTAAATCATTTATTTAATTTTATTAATATTAATAAATCTGCATTTTAACTAATATTTTCAAAATCGAATTGAAAATTAACCGATAAAAGAAAGGTTTAAAAATTTAAACTTGTATTAGACTGTCATAAAATTGATATATAGTAAAGATTAAATAAAATTAAATAATTTAAAATATGATTGAAGAAAGACACTTTTCTTACTTTATTGAAAAAGTTAAATTTTAATTAAAAAAAGCTTTTAAATAAAAAAAATTGATTTATTTTAATTTAAAAATAATTAGTTTATGAAAATAAACTAATTAATTAATCAACCGGCTGATTTTTACTAATAAAGATTGTTAAAATAAATCAAACTAAAAAGTTAATTTATTTAAATTTTATAGAGTTTAATAAATTTGAAGATAAAAAATCGTATACAATTTACTCGACTTACTCCAAACTACTAGATGATCTGCAACTTGTCCCTAGATATGATTAATCATGTAGGGGTCGTCGAGTTGGTAGAGTGGGGAAGTATGGGGTCAAAAAATCTTGTGTTTGAATCTCCCTATTTATACTTTTTTGCTTGAGTTTGTCGTACAGAACTTGTCTAGTGCGAAATACCTAATTGATATGATTTGTAAACTATTGCGTTAATTCAAAAATTTATTCAGTATGTATCTAAAAAATAATAACTGCGGGTTCCTCCACTTCAAAAAAAGTTTGTAATTTGATGGATGGATGTTGAAAGCACATGGCAAGCATAGGGTTATTAGCACAGGTGATATGTTCCCACCATAATAATAGTATATGCTTTCCACAAGATGCTTCTTTATTCCTTCAACCATACCTTGCAACGATACAATACTTCTCCTCTTATTTAACACGACATACTGATGTCTGATGTGAGATGTCAGAACGAACACATTATTGCTGGGATACTTAATTATTAGACTAAGAAAGGATTTGGATTGGAGGAGTACACTTTTACCAGAGATTTATATTATAGGTTTAGCGAAGGAATATATTTATGGGCCTTGACATTATACTTCAACTTAAAATTTTAAGGTATTAGATTTATGAGTCTTTTTTATTTATATGTCCTTATTTAGTTTTATCTCTTTTCAATGTGAGATTTCTACTTACATTTGACATTCTAGCAATCTCTCCCTCAAGTGTGAATTTTCATATTGGACTTAGACTCTCCCTTAAATGAAAGCCTTTTTCTTAGTAGCTCGATTATATGGCATCACCAAGAGCCTTTTTATTCTACTGGTCTGAGCCCACCAGGAATTTCCTTGCTCTTTTTTGTGGGGGAGGTAATCACGGAATATGACTACCATCTCCATACTCAGCCGTTGTCGAACTATCGACTCTGATACTACTTGTTAGATTTGGGAAGTCCACTTTCATAGGAGATCTACATCATGAGTCTACTGCAGGAACATACTCGTGAGCTTTGACACTACACTTTAACCCAAAATCTTAAGACATTAGATTTATAAGTCCTTTCTACTTATATGTTCTTTATTAGTTCCATTTTTTTCTAATATAAGATTCTTACTCACACTTGACATTTTAATTTATAGATCGCTTAGAGTTCTACGGGAAAAAAAAAACCAAATTATCTGTTTTTATTATTTTATGACTGTCCTATTTTATAAAAGCTTATCCATTTAATAAATAAGAGCTACAAAAATTAAGATCGCTTGAGAATAAAAGCATATATAACTCGGAATAGAAGATCTATCCTTAAAAAGAGACTCAAGTCATAATAATTCAATTGACCAATTACGGAGTATCACTAATGGGAGTAGTACATCGGCACATCGCATGTCTACGTACACTTTGGTTAGATGAGCTCGTGACTAGCGTCTGTTCCTAAGAAGCTGGTAGATGAAAATTGTGGAAATTGTCATTTCACCCATTTTGGACCATCATTGACTTTGATCCAAGAGTCCTACTACCTTAATCTTGATTAAATCAGTTAATTAGACTTCCATTACCCGACTAGAGACTTGATAATTAATAAATTAAATGTTTAAATGGGTCATATTAAAACAAAGAATGACCTAAAACATCATCGTGATTCGTGTCGTGCGCTTTAATTCCCCTTGTAGTAAGGGATTTGTATAGTCCGGTAACATAATTTAATGATTTAAAAATTAGATTAAGATAAAATCAATAAAATAAAATATTTAAAATTTAAAAGGTTCAATTAATATTAGATTATCATAAAATCGGCCAGAAGTTAAATAAAATTAAAGAATTTAAAATATAATTAAAAAATTATCTTTATTTATTGAAGAATTTAAAGTTTGATTGAAAAAAGAAAATATTAAAAAATTAATTGATTTATGAGGATGTATTAATTTAAAAAAATTAATTAATTAATTAATTTTTAAAGACAAAATTTACTAAAATAAATAAAAATAAAAAGAAAGAGTGAATTTTTTACTGCTAAACATGATTGAATATTTTAATTCTTAAAATTCGGACGTCTCCAACCTGATTGGAACACTCAAATCTTCTCTGCCAAGTAATAAATGATTTTGATTCGCGACCGAACATTATGTTCTTTTCGGTTTTTTTTACTGCCACGCAAAGGCAAAATCCTTCCATATCCACGATGATTATCTCAGCATATATAATAATAATAGGGACAAAACCTGAAACTTATGATCAAGAGAACCTGATTCATATGGGTGTATTTACTATTTAGGCCCTGAAATTATCGTAAAAAAAGCTTATTAGAATTTAGGACAGAAGTAAATTTTAAAAAAAATATTTAATCGAATCTAAATTTTATTAATTACATAAATGTTTAATTAAAATTATATTATTTTGGTTCAAACAAAACAAATTCAAATTATTCCGAAATTCAATTATGCATTTAAAAGGAAGATCAGTTTTCGGACCATCAACTTCTGGAGTTTTCACTTGTCCAGAAGGGCTTTATGGAATGAAAATCTTCATTCTGGTTGAATAATGTAATAGGTTTAAAGATTGTGTAGTTTGGAGAGTTTACGAGACTACACCTTATAATTTCATCTATCTTATACTAAAGCTTTAAAATTTTGTGTAATTAAGCATATTAAGAGAAAAATGATTATTTACTCCCCAAATATAAGTTTTATACAAAATTTAAGTTTTTTTAATGCATTAAAAATATATAATATAATAATCTAAAAAATAAGTTCTCCACGAGATATCTTAAAAAATATAGCATGGCACATGATGTTGTCTATGTGAGAAGAATTAGTTAGTTATGCCCGTGTTTTTTTTTCTCCCTAGAGTTTCTCCTTTGTTATTACCATGCGTTACGCGTGACTCCATAAATAGTTGGAGTTTGTTTCCTTTTTGTTAAGCATTGTAAAGCTTATTTAAAAGCTCGGTTGTCTTTTGATGATAGTGTGACTGATGTATTGTTGCAAACTCTGAATTCCTAATAGCCATCGTAATCTTCACAGCATGTTCTCTTTCACAACATTGTGGCATCAAAGCCAAGTTCGTCTCTAGCCGGTCGATTGAAAGAGTGAAACATGAGAGATTCAAAAATGGCGGCAAACAGATCTATAGTCTCACAGCCACTCATCCCAATCTCTAACGATTACAAGTATCAATTATAGAGTGTGAAGATGAGGACGTTGTATAAGTTGCAAATCCGTGGGATCTCGTTGCAAAAGGGTTTCTAGATCCCAATGAACTACCATATTGAAGAAAAATAAGATAAAGAATGCAAAGGCACTCTTTTTTCTACAACTAGTCGTCCACGAAAGCATCTTCCCAAGGATCATGAATGTAGCTTTGTCTAAAGAAGCATGACAAATCTTGCAGAAAGAATTTTAGGGTGATAGAAAAGTCATTACCATCAAGTTGTAGACACTTCGACGAGAGTTTTAAACTGGAACTATAAGGAATAATGAATCGGTACAATAATATCTTTTAAGGGTCTCAATGATTGTGATCCAAATTCAATTCTATGGAGAGAAATGCAACGAACAAGTAGTTGTGAATAAAGTGTTGAGAAGTCTGATGCCCCGGTTTGATCACATTGTAGCAGCTATTGAAAAATCAAAGGATCTAACCATATTTACCTTTGATGAGTTAACGGAATCTTTACAAACCTAACATAGACTCAATAGATGAAATGAGCAGATGGATGAGAAGGCCTTTCACATAAAGGGGGAGACTTCTTTAATGGAAGGAATGAAGCATCATAATGGCGAAAAGCCTAATGGGAGAGGTCGTGAAAGAGGAGGAGCAAGTTGAGGATGATTTAGAGTATTCGGGCTAACAATCTGATGTCATTACTGCAAATGAGATAGTCACATCAAGGAAAAATGTTGGAAAAGACAAAATCAAGCGAATTATGCACAAGAAGCCAAGAATGAAGAATATGAAGAGGAGTGCAGGTTGTTCATGGTGAAATAAGAGCAAATCGAACAAAACATTTGGTTTCTAGACAGTGGATGCTCAAATCATATGATCGGAACCATGACAATTTTCAACGATTTGGATGAAACTTTCAAAATGAGTGTCAGGCTTAGAGACAATAAACAAATTCGTGTTGAAAGGAATAACACAATCGCACTAAAGAATAGTAATGGTAAAAGAAAATACCTTCCACAATGTTTTCTTTGTTTCGAGTTTATCTTAGAGCTTATTAAGTGTGGGACAATTGATGTTATGTGGGTATTCAATGTCGTTTGATAACTCATCATGTTTGATTAAAAGCAAGAAAACATGTTAAGTTGTAGCTAAGTGAGTATACAAAGAATAAGTTATTTCTAGTGGATCTTTCACAATTGGAACAGTGTACTATGATGACCAAAGGAGACGTTGAAACAAGGTTATAGCATTGGAGATATGGTCACCTTCACTTAAATGGACTAAAGTAATTGCAACAAGTAGGAATGGTGCAAGGTCTACCCAAGCTTGATGTCTTGGGAGTATGTGAAGCCTACATTTCAATAAAGCAAAGTGGGAGGTCATTCCCCACAGAAAAGATATGGAGAGCGTCAAACAATTTGGAGTTAGACCATGTAGATATGTGTGGACCAATGAAGACAGAGACATTTGGAAAGAGTCGATATTTTATATTGTTAATTGACAATCATAATCATATGAGTTGGGTATATTTACTGCGAACAAAGCTGAAACTTTTAAAGCCTTCCAGAAATTCAAAGCTCTTGTGAAGAAACAAAGTTAGCAGCATATCAAGGTATGGATAACGAATTAAGGAGGATAATTCAAGTCACAAGAGTTCAACTCATTTTGTGTAAAACATGGCATCTATGGAGAACTCATCGCTTCATACACGCCAAAGCAAAATAGAGTGGCTAAATGCAAAAATTGAATTGTAGTAACGGTACAAAGTATGCTTCAATAGAAAGGATTATCAACACAGTTATGGGGAGAAGTAGTTGTTGCGATAGTTTATCTACTAAATATTTCGCCCACAAAGGTAGTTCGTAACATCCCGTCTCTTAAATTGTTGAAAGGTTTAAAATATTAGATTATTGAGTCATAAGAGTGGCATTAGATATAATGAAATTGGTACCTTTATGACATGCTTTTATAATTGTGTCCAAATGCATAATACTAACATACACATATTAATTATGAAATAGACAAATTGCACTCAATTGACATGCTCTGGGGTATGAAACTAAGATGAATGTGATTAATGACTAAGTATAATGAATGACATATGAATGTGCATTTATAATGTCATGTACTTTGGTTTATCAATGACAAGAATTGATGGATCATAATTAGTAATTTGGAATTAATTGTTACAATTGGGAGATTTATAAATTAATGTGTATTTTTGGACTAGGAAAAAATGTCAAGTGACAAGATAATTGACAAATGACAGTAGAAATAATTGACACATAGTAATAGAAATAAGTGACAAGTGGTATAAAAAATTGAGCGACAATTGGTTTATAAATTGGGAGACAAATGGACCAGTTATTAAATGACTTTGGGTACCATAATTAGAAGACATTAGTATGATTATTTATGTGGTAAGTGTCATGACACTTACCAAGCATTAAACGCACGATATTTACTTATTGGAAAGACCATCTTCATTTGTCTTTCATTTTGTTTCTATATGCTCTCTTCTTCTTCTCTTCTCTCAACCCATGATATTCATAACCCAACCCTCAATGTTAAGCTTTGCTATCATCCTGCACCTTGGCACTCCAAGATCTTTGTTGTCTTATTCTTCTTGATTAAAGCCTAACCTCTTCCACCTTTAAATGGTGTTGGTCATGTAACCATGGAGAGCTAGGTTATGTGATGATGTGAAGAAGCTTGGAGTTAAACAAGTAAGTGTAATGATGATTCTTCATGGTTTGTTTTAAATAGAAGCATATATAATGATAGTTTAGAGATTGAATGATCATAATAATGGTGTTGAGAGTGTGCTGGACGTTGATGAATGTATGGATACATTTGATGTTCTGTTTTTGTATGATTGATAAACAATGATTTATGATTTTTTTATGGATGTTTTTGAGTTAAGAATGGAGGTGATTTTGATGAGAAAATGAAGTAGAAATGATGAACTGTGAAGAAGATATGTTTGATGTAGAAAGTAAAGGTCAAAATCTGGAAAAACATTGAAGGAAAAGACTGGGAAATTCACGAATTGTACATCCACTATCATGGGAATGCCTCCACGATCGTGGGAAGTGCATTTATGGCGAAAAACTTTCAGATGAATCATCCCACGATCGTGGGAAGTCCTCTACGATCGTGAGAATTGCATGGAAAGTGAAATGTTATCTTTTGAGTGATGCTTGAACCAACTAATGATAAGGTACTTTCCTACGGTGCATTTAGACTTGATTGAGACTTGAAATGAACCTAGTTGAGGTTGAATACGTTGATAAAGTGTTTAATACGGTTAGGTTGTTAATTGAGGTTATAATATAAGAATGGATTGATGATATTAATGTATATAAAATCTGGAAATTTATGAGTGTTATAAGAATAAAAGTGTTCTTAGGAAAGTAAATGTGATCCAAAGAAAGTGAGTAAGGTGTATTAAGTAATAATAAATGAGAATTTGGATATTATGTGATCATATAGTGCTAGAATAACATTGGAGAATGAATGATTGATGATACTAGAATGGGCAAGTATTCTTGAGGTATAAACCTAAGTGAAAACTAGACATATACAAGTGATAATGTTTGAATGATCAAGACTTATGATTAAGGACACATACTCGGGAATAGTTAATTGAGCGTGCATTGTACATAACACATATACATATGTGTATGATTGAATACTTATGTGATTGATCAATTTAGTAATGTGTGTACAATATGTGTATTGTTCAAAGATAGATACACAATATTGAACATCAGCTTCCAAACGTTTTTAGATCATAAAGGTAATTGCTAATCTGGAGTGTACTGTAAGTCAACTTAGATGTTACTCACTAGGATTGATTTGTATTTGCTTAGTTTCAATTATTGAACTGTTATTGATGTGAATGTGTTAATTCTAGACATTGATAGTCTGAGGAGTTCGATAATTGAGATTGCATTGGAAGTGATCATAATTGAATGTGAATTTGAAAGAAATTAGTGTACTCAACAAAAACGTTGAATACCGGACTTAGATTTGATGAAAATGTGAAAGTGATAGTTCATGATGAATAAAAGTGATTGATTGCATATAATGTGAATTGATGCATCTCATTACATTGAAATGCATAATCAAAAAAAGGTTGTTGTGATCGGAGTGACCAGTGAAAAAGAGCTTAAAACTCAAAACGTGCTTAAAGAGCCACAGGCTCAGTATTATAATGAGCCTGGTATCTACAACAGATACGGGACAGTTATTTATGAGCCTGGTATCTACAACGGATACGAGACAGTTAAAAAGGCGCTCGGTCATAATAAAATAACAATGAAAGTGAGTCACTTGTGCATCTGCATAACAAACTGATATGAGTCATATGAATGATTGAATGAATTGATTGTATTGTTCAAAAATAGAAATGTGAAAGAGTGTATTCAAATTATAATTATTGAAGCATGAATCAAAGTGTGAAATGATATTCTATATTTGATTATATAATTTGACTGTGAATTTGATTGTGAACTGTCTTTGTGTTTGATATGAGTGAGAACATAGAGGATGGTTCACTCACTGAGTTCGCAAAACTCACCAAAATTGCAGCGTTGATTTTCAGGATTCAGGGAATATCCAGTTAGCCTAATTGGAGTATATTCACTACAATCGGACATGAGTTAATGGTCGGGATCAGTTGCTTCTGCACACTTCTTCAGTGATTTTGTATCTAAATTGTACTTCTTAGCTATTGTACAATGTATATGTGAATTTTAAAATGTAATGAAATTTATGACTGGACATGTTATAATAAAATGATCCAAAGTGAACATTGGTTTGCTGAAAATGTGTTTGATTGTTTGAAAAATTTATAATGAATTGATTGTCTTTACGTGCCATCCTCGTAAAGTATTGTCTCGAATATTCATCAATACATTCGGGCATATGCTCTATGGGGTGGTGTGTTACAGTTTGGACACCTTATAAAGTTTGTAAGGGAAGAATAACTGGGGAGAGTCACTTGAGGAATTTTGGATGTGTTGCTTACATGCTGATTAATTCATAAATGTGCAACAGGCTATATGAGAAGGCCTTAAAATGTGTCTTTATTAGCTATTGCACTAACTCAAAGGAATACAAGTTCTACAATACTTCCAATAGTAAGATCATTGTCAATAGAAATATGGTATTCAATGAAGAAGGAAGATGGGTATAGAGAAAAGGAAACGAAGGAGATATTCAATTTGAGGAATTGATATCAGAAAAAGAATAGGATATTGAAGGTGACCAACCTCACACCCCACCTGACACTCCTAATGAATCCCTTGCATCGACACCTGCTGCATCAAGAGACTCTACTCCATTAAGCATTGAAACGTCCTTATAAGCCTCAAGCTTAAATGATGAAGAGGCACTACAAAAAAATACAAATCCTTGAAAGATATTTACGAAACAACTCAAACCTTGTACATGGCCGAATCGAGTTTAGTTGAAGAAGCTACAGAGAAAGAAGAATGGAAGTAAGCTATGAAGGAGGAATTGATGAGAGGAATAACACATGGGAGCTAATAGAATTACCAAAAGATAAGCAGGCGATTGAAGTTAAATGGGTGTTTCGAACTAAGTACAATGTAAATGGAAGCATATAGAAGCACAAAGCATGACTAGTGGCAAAGGGGTACACTCAGCAACATGTTAACAATTATAAAGACACATTCTCACATGTTGCATTCTTTGAAGCAACAAGAATATTGTTGGCTCTTGCGACGCTATTAAGCTGGTCGGTAACTAATTTGAAGTAAAGTATAATTTTTTAAATAGGGAGTTAAAAGAAGAGGTTTATGTTGCACAACTTATAGGTTTTGAAGTTCAGGGTGAAGAAGGGAAAGTGTATAAGCTGAGAAAGGTACTTTATGGGTTAGAGTAGGCCCCTAGAGCATGGTACGGAAGAATAGACTCCTACTTCATTAAGAATGACTTTGAGAGAAGCAAAAACACCCTACACTCTATATAAAGAAGCAAGGAAAAAATATTCTATTTGTCAGTCTCTATGTAGATGACATGATTTACATAAGTTCATCCTCTTCATTTATTGATCAGTTTCAAACAAGCATGAAGAAATAATTTGAAATACCAAATTTGGGATTGATGCACTATTTTCTTTGGATATAAGTGAAGCAAGTTAAGGATGGAATTTTCATTTCTCAGAAGAAGTATGCATCTGATTTGCTTAAAAGGTTTCATATGGTGAATTGTAAGGCGGCAAGCACACCTATGAATATGTACCAAAATTGGAGCTAAAAGATGGCACTGAACCAACGAATAGATAACTATTCAGGAGTTTAGTGGGAGGTCTTATTTATTTAACTCACAGAAGGCCCGAGATCTCTCATTCAGTGAGTGTGGTTTCCCGGTTTATACACTCTCCTACAAAGCATCATTATGGGGCTGTAAAATGGATTTTGTGTTATGTTGCAACAACTTTTGATTTGGGTATATGGTATAAACATACGACCTATTGTGAGGGAGTTGGGTACACAAATAGTGACTAGGTATGATCTATAGAAGACAAAAGGAGCACATCAAGCTACACTTTTGATCTAGGATCAAGAATGGTGTCATGGAGCTCAAAGAAACAAGCTACCAATGCATTATCATCTTCAAAAGCTGAGTACATGACCGTGACTGCAACGGCATGCCAAGCAATCTGATGACGAAGAATGTTAGACCAACTCAAACAAGAGTAAAGAAAGGTCACAAAGATATATTATGATAACAAAGCAACAATAGCAATTTCAAAGAATCCTATGCACTATGGAAGAACTAAGCATATAAATATAGGGCTGCATTTTATAAAGACTTTGTCATTGAAGGAAAAATCATGATGCAATATTGAAATACAGAGGAACAAATTGAAGATATCCTCATAAAATCATTAATAAGGAGCAAATTTGAATATCCAAGATCCAAGCTTGGTGTACGCAATTTAGGATCAAGGGGGAGTGATGAGAAGTGACCCAAAATTATAGGTACATGATATTGTCTACATGAGAAGAATTAGTTAGTCATGCATGTTTTTTTGCTTATTTTTTTCCTTTGCTATTACTACATGTTAGGCATGATTCCATAAATAGTCAGAGTTTGTTTCCTTTCTGTTATGCATTGTAAAGTCTATTTAAAAGGTTGTTTGTGTTTTAATGATAATGTGGCTGATGCATTGTTGCAAACTCTAAATTCCTAATAGACACTATAGTCCTTAAAGTTTGTTCTCTTTCAGAGCACTTATTTCATTATTTTGTATGTTAAGTATTAAACTCTTAAGTCCTAAGTTTTAAATTTACAACTCCAAATTTTTAAACCTCTTCAACCCCAAATTTCTAAATTTTAAATTATAATTCCTAAACTCTAAATTTTCCATTATAATTTGATTAATTAAAAAGAATTTTCTTTAAAATTTTGATTACTAAGGATAATGTAGAATATGGTAAAGTAGTAAATACATTCATCAAACTTCCCTCCTTTAATATACTCAAAATGTTGATCAAATTGTTAAGATCTAAAAAACATAATGATTTAGCTTTTAAAATTTTCATTTGAGTCATAATTTAATAGAATTTTTAGAAAATCTCCTTAAACCATATAAATTAAATGAAATTATTATTTAACTTATAATTTAATCAAAATATATAACTTTATAAAATATTATTGATAAAAAATTTATTAAAAAATTATACATTTTCTCAATTGTACAAATGATCCGAGACAAGAGTCTTGAGACGATGTTTGTATTGTAATTAAGAATTGAAGTTTCGTAGACATTTATGGATCAAACTCATCTTTTAATTTAGTAAAGATCATAATTTTTAAAAGTATTATCTCCAAACAAATCAGACTTTTTTTCTTTTTAATATGGATGTTAAAAAAATCAAACTCAATTAAATGCTTCTTCTAATCTGTATAATGTTATAAATTTACACATAAAGTAATCTTATATTAAAAAGATATATAAAAATAAAATGAGTTATAATTCACAACTTATATTATTTTAAAATTTTGGGTTAAGATATAATATATTAATTATATGTGAATTCACTTTAACTTAGTTCAATTTTTTTCAAACCCTTTCATAACTCTTTATTGGTTCAGAAAATTTGAATAGAGGTTCATGAACTTAAGTCAAATAAGCAATGATTAATTAACTCAAATAACTTCGTATTAATTATGAGTTAAAGGAGAGTTAATTTGATATGGATGAGAGCTAGTCCGATAGAGATAAATTTATTTAGTCGATTCAATCGTAAAAACCTTAAACAGTTCAATTTTTGACTTTCCGTATTTTACTTTAATAATTTTTGTTATTAAAAACTAATCAATTTATTAATTAATTGATCAATTTTTGTAAATTAATAAATTTTTATAAACTAAAATAAATCAATTAATATTAATTTAATAATATTTTTCAATTAAACTTCAAATTCTTCTATATATAAGGACAATTTCTTTTAATCATATTTCAATTCTTTAATCTTATTTCATCTTTAGTCGGTTTTATGACGATCTAATATCGATTGAACCTTTTAAACCTTAAATTTATTGTCTTATCTGTTTAACTTCTAGTCTATTTTTTAAAACATTGGTAATTTAACACTAAAAAAAGATATGAAATGAGTTATAAAAGATTCTTATTTAAGATACAATATCTTAATTATAAGAAGATTGTAAATTAATTCGATTCAAATTAATTGATATAACTTAATTTAATTTAAAGTTGCAAAATTTTTTTAGATCTAGTAATTATAAAAAATAGATTAACTTGATTTAAAGTTAACAAATCAAATTATATTAAATCCAAATTTAAGATTTTTTGAATTTAATTCATATAATCCGATCTTATCAATCCAATGATGCATTTAGGCCAACTTTGCTATGTTGCAACTTCAACGTCGTTTTTGGTCTGTAAAATGCTAACTTATTTCACGGATTTTTATTTTATACCCTGAACCCAAAAAGCTCTGGCAGGATACAGCGAGCACAGCAATGGCAGGTCAATGTCCATGGAAGCAGCTGATTCTGAGCGCATTAGAGTCAAACGCCCACGTTAAACACTCGTCCTACTTCCAAATGGTACGTTTACGGTGCCCATTTGTAGGATTTAGTTTATTCATAAAAGGGACACGATATGGCAAGGTTTTGGTTAATTTTGTATGTTTGTGATTTTGAGGGTTTCAGGCAACAATTGGGTATAATGGGAGGCCTTCAAACCGCACTGTTGTTTTCAGGTTCTGTTTTACTCTCACGTCTCCTCCATGTCTCTGCTTTTGTGTGAAATTTATTGATGGGGATTTTAGAATAAAATTTTGGTGATTTTTGCAGGGGATTTGAAGAGAACAGTGATAAGATTCAAATCAACACAGATTCTAGAACTCGCAAGGTTCTCTTTTCCTCAATTTTTGCTCTTTAACTGCTGCCACTTAGTTTTGATCTTCCTGCAAACTTATATAGCTTTTGTTTTTACTTGAATGTTCAGATTGATGAGCTAAAGCATTGTCCATTTGCTGAGGTGAAATGCAAATGCCAACAATTTTATTTAGTACCTTTCATCTGATAGTTGCTGTGGTGGATTTCGTTTACATGGTGGAGCGTATTTCAGAATTTGGTTGTTTCTGTCATCATATGTTTGAGTTGAAACGTAATTTCACTTTGTTGAAGATATGTTGGTATTTCACTGATTCTTGGGAGCAATTCCGGATCACTGGAAAAGTTGATGTTATTGATTCTTCGAACTCTGATCCTGCCAAGCTTCAGGTATCTGTGACTACCTTGATCGGTGATTCTTCCAAATTTATGAGGGAGTAGTTCTGATATAACTATACTGTAGAAGAGTAGAAGTATGATTTTTCTAAAGAACTTTTGTTGAAGCTTAGATGCTGATTAAAGGAATTGTTGTTACATATATGCCGGTTTCTAAATGTCTATCTATCCTGATTACTAAGAGAAAAATGAGAGAACAATAAATTAATAGCTCTCTGATCCTATCTTGGTAGTCCATTAAAGATCATATCTTCTGTATATTCCAGACATCGTGTTCACAATCCCACCTTGGTTTTGATTGTTTAGGATAATGTAGAGGGATTTCCTGCTTTGGTTGCCAGTTTTTACCTGTCTTAACTCATCTGGAACTTGGTCTATTTTCTTCTGAACTTTTGTCATCAATTATGTAGCAAAGAGAGAAATCTTGGTTTGCCAGTTCTGTAAGATCAAGACTGCAGTACTTGGGGCCTAATCCAGGTCTTCCTCGTCTAAGTGACAAATCGCCACATGAACTTACACTTGATCCTTCATCAGGTCCAGTGGCAACGTTTTGTCTATTGCTTTTAGATCCAGATCAGGTTGGTTAAACTCAGACAACATGTCTTTATCATATTTCTTCTATTTTTCTTCTGACTTCGTTGAAACATTCAATTTCCAGGTTGATTACTTGAACTTGAAGGCTGACAAGAGGATAATGTTTGCCTTGAAACAAAGTGCTGACGGAGAAATGCAATGGTATGAAGAGAGGATCAATCCTTGAGCTCACCCTACAGGAGTTAACATACATTCTTTTTTGGTCATATAAGGACTTGACCACTAGACAATGGGGAAATGGAGGGTGGGGAGTTGTAACAGACCAGTCAAGCTAAAAACATGGTGATGTTTATCAGAAGTATTAATCTTTGTGGACTATCGATCATGATTAAGGATCAGAGAGGTATTCTGATCGAGTTTCCCGGTGAATGATCATGAAATGTACTTCTGGGATGAAGGGAAGGACTGTATGGCTTTTTCTTCTTTCCACATTTCTAATATGGATAGATACACAAGTTCCAAAATTTGTTCAACACTTTGTTGCTGAATATATCAAACTTATATTCGTTTTCTATTCCATTATATAGTTTCTGGGTGCTGCTTAGAAAAAGAGTTTCTGGGTGCTGCTTCCCTGATTAGACCTAATATTGTACTATATTACTACCAATCCTTTGTTAGCGGTCTTAGTTATGTACCAAATTGCATAACCTTTCAAGGATTCTTTTCTTTTCTCTATAACTTCATTCTTTTGTCATTGATTTTTTATTACTCATCCCTGTCAATCACATGGCTTAGGTCCAAAGAGAAAAATAGAATAGACACTATGTATTATGTTCTCTTTTCTCCCCCTCTGCAAGTTTGCAGATTAGCAAAGAGCCGAATGTTATCGTACAGGCATGTCTATTTCTTCGAACCTTTTTGAGACTGTCCAGATCAAATGCGCCTTTCCTATGGGTGGGAACTTTACCGACAGGGAATCATAGGCTTAGGAGGCAATTAATGTCTCAGCAATAATATGATGATCCTACCACTACAACAAACAGCGTATTTAGCGACGATTTCAATCGTTGCCAAAGAAGGGAAAATCGTCGCAATTAGTAATGTGCGACGATTTCATTTCGTCGTTCAAATCGTCGCCAAATTCTGGTAGCAAAATAACATCGACGACGTTTACCAGAAGTCGTTGCCAAAACATTTTTGCGACAAACAAATTTCGTCAGAAAAATGTATTACCGACAATTAAAAAAAAACGTCGATAATAGTTTTGCGCGAGGTTTACATTTCGTCGATAAAAGTCTTTTCCCACGAAACCTTATGCATCGGTATTTAGTTTTAGTGATGATTTTGTTTTGGTAGCAAAAAACTTTTAGCTACTAATTTATCCTGTAGGCAAATGTTTTTAGAGACGTTTCTGAAACGTAGGTAAAAACCTTTTGTGACGAATTATTTTTAGTCGCTAAAATGGTTCAGTGACGATTTATTTTTTGTATCGAAAAAGATTTAATTACAAAATGTCTATTGTAGCAAATACTTTTTTCCGACGTTTTTCATACGTAGTAAATTAGTTTTTGTGACGAATTTCATTTGGTAGCTAATAGTATTTAGTGACTAAATATAATTTTTAATTTAATAATTATTATAATGTTTATACACAAATTTATTACAATTTTAAAGACTTTTTTTGACGAATTATTTTTGATAGCTTATATTATTTAGTAACAAATTTTAATTTTGAAAATTATAATTATTATAATTGTTAAAACGGAATTTTTTAATTTATTACAAATTTGAAAACATATTTGATATTTTGTAAATAATCATAAGTTGAAATTGAATAAACATATAAACTGTAATGCATTATATATAAAACAATATTTATATCATTTACAAACAAAGAGTCTGAATCAGAGTTACTAGCAGTAACATATGAAGGACCTAACATTTGTTTAACCAAATTTTGAAGCTTGTTAATTTGTTTTAGTCCCTGATTTAACTTTTCTTTTGTACATTCTAATTTTGTTTTCAGTACCTGATTCTCCTCTTGAAGGGCTGTCAACAATGTTGGTCGTGAGGAAAAGACTCAACAGGCTTAAGGCCATACCCAAGGCTTTTAATATAACCCGATCGTGTATCAAGGACATTGTTGCAAATGTCATCGATATTGGGCTGATGTCCCTTAGCCAATGACATCTGCAACAACTCCTGCATCAGGTTCTACAATGTAAAGTAGAAAATGGAGTTAACTTAAAAATTATTAGTTAATATTATATAGAAAATAAATTGTAAT
>JANQAP020000288.1:2975683-2988903 GCA_026874005.2 Erythroxylum coriaceum
ATATGCATGACATCAAGATTGTGCCTCAATAATAATTCCTTCCAATATGGCAAACTGAAAAATATGCTTCTTTTAGTTCAATTCAGTTCGATCTCATTTCTCTTAAGCTTCCTATTACTTGGGTGTTTTTCAGGTGTAACGTCAACTAAATGTGACAGCTGGTAAACAATGTCATCACCCGACAACTACATAGGAGCTTCACCCAACTCTACTGTGCCATTAAACTGTTTACTTCTATGTCATCTATTCCCATGTTGCAAATAACGACGATGACCCGTATAACATATTTTACTTCGTATCCTTATTGAATATGTTTGATGATTACAGACAGGACAAGCCATATACCTTTTAGTGCTCCACCCCGACAAATTCCCATAAGCTGGGAAATCATTTATAGTCCATAATACAGCAGCACGCATTGTAAATGTGTTGCCTTTAATAACATCAAAAGTTTCTATTCCATATTCCTATAGATGGTTTATGTCATCAATTAATGGTTGCAAGTAAACATCGATGTCCTTACCAGGAGTAGTAGGTCCTGGAATAAGCAAAGACAACAACATAAAAGGCTCCTTCATACACTTCCATGGAGGTAAATTATATGGGACTACAATCACCGGCCACATACTATATATATGAATTACTCATATTACCGAAAGGATTAAATCCATCTGAGGCCAATCCAAACCGAACATTACGACAATCTTGTCCAAACCATGGGAACTTTCTATCAAGCTATTTCCATGCCATTGAGTTAGCTGGATGACGCATAATGTTATCATCAATGTGTTTCTCTTTATGCCACCTCATATCTATGGCTGTTTTTGTTAACATAAGCAGCCTTGTAATCGTGGCTTAATAGAAAAGTATCAAAGGACTTTCATCGATATCTTTTTCCCTCTCCCATCATCTACTCGCCACCTTGATGTACCACAAATAGGACACTCCTGAAGTTCTTTATGTTCTTTCCAATAAAGAACACAGTCATACTTACAATCATGAATTGAAATATATCCCAATCCAAGGTCCCTTAACAGTTTCTTCGCATTATAGTATGATTTCGGTAAGTTATGTCCCCTAGATAATGCATCGTTTAGTAAGTCAATTAACATGTCAAACGACTTGTTACTCTATTTATTATAAACCTTCAAATGCCACAACTTCACAACAAATGAAAGTTGAGAAAAATTAGAACACCTCGGATATAATTGTTCTTGAGTAACTTTCAATAACTTCCCAAAATTATCTTCGGTCATACTGCCAATTATGTTAGGCATTCCTGATTCATTCCTAGTCTCCATATAATTCTGACAATCGTTTAACATCTCATCAATCCCATCATCACCATCATCATTCACATCACAATCATCAACATCATTACTATCATCAACATCATAAGATGTACCAGCACTACTACTACAACTTGCTTCCTTACGTTCACCATGATAAAGTCATGGACTATAGAATTTGTCTATACCTCGAATAAGCAAGTGATTATATACCATATCTTGACTTGGAAGTCCACGTTTAAGCAATCAATGCATAGACAATGAATACTACAACCTTCACCCATTTGATCCTTAACAAATTGCATGAAAGTCTTAACTCCTTCTACGTATTCAGTTGACCATTTTCGATAAGACATCCATCTCTTATTTATTTAGCTAGACAATACAAGAAAATAACAAAGTTATAACAAGCATTTTCGATTTTATGTTAGTGTTAAAAATCTTTTGTTTAAATTTACATGAAATAAACAATGTTGTTCCAGTTCATAAGCAGCAATTCAGTAAACAATATAAAACAAAATGAATCGACAACCGGTATATAAAATAATGAAGGCTACTAAAAATTTTCGTACCTGAAGATGTATATTACTTGTATGAAATAAGCAAAAAGACGAAGATCGAATCTCTGCTATTGCGTTATTTGCCGACGAATTGCCCAAACCGTCATCCATTTTGCATTATTTCGTGACGATTTTTATTAATCGTCACTAAATATTCAGCATTTTGTGACGAATTTTTCTGCACGTCGCTAAAGGTTTTCTCTTTAGCGACGCTTTTTGTTTCCGTCACTAAATGGTAAGTTTTAGTGACGAATGCTTTTAAACGTCGCTATATGATGTCTTTTGGCGACGATTTCGATTTCGTCGCTAAAGAAATCGTCGGGAAAGGGTGCCTTTGTTGTAGTTATATGATAAGATTTGGCCCGAACTTGGACTCTGGTGATGTTTGAAGTTGGTTATTTTCTAGTTGACTGAACCAATATTAAATCTGTTTCATCCCTTTTTATTAAATATTTCGATCTTCAGTTTTTTACACCCACAAATTGTTCAATCAGAAAGGGGAAGAAAAGCAATTTGTACTGCACACTTGATGAGCCAAAATATTTCTGAATTGGACATCGAGTACAAGAGAAACACATCTGATTAAATTTCTTCCAGTTGACTAATAATCCGAAACTAAGGTTTAATTATCAGCAGTGAGGCAGGTCTGCAGGAGGATGAGGCAGTGTCTCCAGATGTCCCACACCGTTCTTCACTATCAGCGCCGTTGCTAATCCCCATGATAGGTGTATCTCAAAGTGACAATGCAGGAGCCAGACCCCTATGCACATCAACTGAATGTAATTAAAAACAGTACATAGCCTACTAAACCACCAAGTAGTATTTCATTGACCTGAGATTGTTTTTGGCACAGGATCCTTACCTGGGTTGTCGGCAACGAATCGAATAGCCGCCCATCCACCGACCGTAACTGCAATTGTGTTAACTCGTGGAGGGTCTACTAGATCGAACTGTGCTGATTGAGGGTTATAATTACCGTTACCAAAACCAACAACGTAGAAGCTGTAACCATGAAGATGAATGGGGTGGTTTTCAGTGGTGACAATTCCAGTGTTCTGCAAAATCATTTGAACCCTCGAACCATACTCAACCACCTTGGTCCTAGTCCCCTTCATTGAGTTTGTATCAAAAGGGGCATTGTTAGGTGCTCCATTGACGAAGTCATAGAACCTAAGAGGAGCTTCAGGGAAATCTTCAGTGAAATAACCATCGAGTCCCTTATAGTAAGCTTCCAACACCGAAACTGTAGGATTCACGAAGCTGAAATTGTTCATGGAAGCAGCGAACGTCCCGTTATTAAGTCCCTGACAGTTCTGCTGTGGTGTTCTGGACTGACACTTATTCACATTCTGTCCAATGGTGACGAACAGGTTGGTGTCGATTTCTCTTGGAACGTCAGAAGCAGTGTTCAGGCCTTTCAGGCCACTCATGATTGTCTGAACAGCCAAATTATCGTTAAAGCTAGGCAATCGAGCTGGGGATGATAAGCTATTAGGCAAAATACCTAAATACTGAAAGTAGCCAATGGATGAGATATTCTGGAATGGTTGACCCTGAGCTGACTTGTAAGGTCCCATGGCCATGGAGTATTTTCCGACTGGTTGATCGGCGGTGACAAGAACGTTCATGGTCTGTCCGGGTCCGAGCATGACATGGTCAGCGGTAAGTGGTTTAGTATAGGCAGCGTCAGCTTCGACGATTGTTAATTTGTGGTTAGCAATTGTAAAGAAGTGCTCCATGTTTAAGCCTGCGTGTATCAACCTCAGCAAGTAGGTTTCCCCTGGGACCACGTCTATCTTGTAAAAATCTGAAATTCGTGCGAAACGTAGAGACATAATATTACTGACGTAACTTACTATATAATACAATTAATGAAAATCTATACAAATTGGGAAATGACAATTGTCCGGGACTAAATTAGGCTAAGACTAAATTAGGCACGGATTAATTTGAGACTCAATTTTTTTAAACAAAATAATTAGGTATTTTTAATATTAAATTAGGTCTAGATTAATCTGAAGTCCAACTTTATTTAAAAGAGTTAGGTCTCGATAGACCTGCTCAAGCCTGAATTCAATAAAAAATTTATTTTATATTTTTAATTTTTAAAAAATTAGCCCGACCAACTTATAGATTATTCATTGCCATCTTTATACAAATTCATACGTGATCTCTTTGAAATACACTCAAGTATTGAAATATCTTGGATCCTTTGAATTTAAATCAAACTTACTATTTAGCTTTGAGTTTGACATATAGATTATTTGTATTTCATGTAAAATAAATTCAACTGAATTAATAAAAAATCGGAATCTCTCACCGTCGGCAGAGCAAATGTAGTTTGGGCCAGGGTGACCGTTGATCGTAAATGCATCAGCAGGAGGAGGACCTCCACCGCTAGCTATGACTTGTTGTTGAAGCTGTACAGCATCTTGGTTCCAGTACTCCCCTGAAATAGTTCATTAAGTTAAGTTTCACAAAACTAAAATGATTTAAGAGCGTAACTCATGGGTTTGGGATACCTAGGATTACGATGTGCTCCTGGTAAGGGAACTGAAATGGGTATGGGACTCCTGTCGTTGGGTACACAATAAGAGCACCGTACACAGTGGCTCTAAGCCATGAAACGTGAGCATGCCAAAAGAAGGTGCCCTTCTGGTTCACCATGGTGAACTCGTAGGTGAAACTTTGACCAGGTTGAATCGGACACTGGGTTACGTATGCTGGTCCATCAAACCAACATGAAAGTATTTGCCTCACACCGTGCCTGAAACACCCAACCATAATACCATAATTTTAGAGCTCATTTTTTATAGTTATAAAAAACAAAAAGAAGTAACATATATATTTTTAAAAAAATTAAAATTTAAAAAAGTTCACAATTTTAATGCTTAAGAAAGTTAGGGGTGTATTTGATTCCGATGACATATATTGCCACAGAGATGTCATCTTTCAAGTTTCTCTGCACATACCAGTGAATAGTGGCATTGTGGGGTGACTCGTTAGTAACTTGAACGATTATTCTATCACCTTCTTCAGCATAGACGACAGGTCCCGGATACATATCGTTGACAGCCACGATTTGCCTGGAGTTGCATAGTTTGTAAACCCACTTGCTTTGTATCTGTAACTTACAGTCATCACCCTTAACAACTGATCAGAGAAATCAATAAATACAAACAGGTTGACAGAGAGTAGAAAATGAAAACCTTGAAGTCATAAAACCGAGTTGATCCGCCTCCAGGCCATTGTGCAGTGGCATGGAGAGAGTAGTAACAAGCCAAGAAGAACAAACTTAACCAGAAAAGGAAAGAAGTGGGTTGATATGCCATGTTAAGTTAGTAAAAGAGAAGATGAAGTTATCTGGATCGCTGACGAACTCTAATGGGTAGCTAAGGGACTGCACAAGTAGTACTGGAGAGAGTGAACCTTCAAGGTTCAAGAAAAAAACCCTAAAAATGTCTGACTTTTGGAAATCTTCGATCCAAGATGGTCTGTGTCCATTGGCATGAAGTGTTCACTTCAGGTTTACACTTCAAACATGACCTACATAACAGTATCCCAACTTAAATAAACACCTCCCCAGAGTCCAGACAAACGGAGGCCATCATCATCGAGCTTTTTCTGTATTCTAAAAAGTCTACAATGTCTGAATTATATATGGATTACTCTATATCAATCCATTTGAAGCTTCAGAGTTCTTACCCTTTGTATATATTATTAGTATATGATGATTTCATGTTCAACTTTCTGTGCAAGGAGCAGCTATGGACTGAAAAGGTCAATATACAATAGTCAGCCAAATATACTAACTAACTTGAATTGTTTATAAATTGTACAAGTTCAGCTCACAAACTATTATATTAAATAAATTATTTAAAAATTCGTTTAAAATTAAATAATAAATTTGATCTAAAATTATTAAAATTATATGTATATTTCTTTTATACAATGATAAATTAATTTAAACGGATAAAAATATGAATTTATTAAATTTTAATTTAACTCAAATTTAAAATAATTAATTTAAATCAATTTAACTAAAACATAATTTTACAACGGTTTGGGTGAGTCAGAGTGGCCTATAAGGCCTATGAAGAGTTGACATTTTAATTAGTTTAAACTAAAATCCAAATGCTATATGATAACTAACCTAAATTGATCAATTAAAAGCTTCTAACTAATATATCCGTAGCTTGTTTTCCTATAGCCTGAAAGCAGAAAATTCCACATTACTAATGCGAAACAGAAGTTCCTTGGTACTACTTGTCTCCAAAGTAAGGTAAGAAAGAACCTTGGATTGTTCACGAGTAAAGAAGGATGCTTTTATGTATATATTATATGTAGGAGTAAAAGACAAAAACACCCCCTGTACTGAGAGAAATTTTGGAAAAACCCGTTATAATTTAGAATTCTAAAAAAAAAGTCTCTCGCTTTACAGTCACCAAAAAAACCTCATGCATTTTACTTTTATTAAAAAAATTAACGGAAGTTGTGACGTAGTAACGTTAAGCCACGCGGACCAAATTTGAACATACTGACATGGCTTGAAAATGCCACATGTACCAATTGTCTGAACAAAAAACCCAACCCACCTTAACTGACTTGACCTGACCCGTTTAACTTATTTTTTCAACCTACTTGTTTGTTCCCCAAATCAATTCCCCCAAATCCTTAAACTAAACATACGAACCATATACAATCTCTAATGATTCTAAGCAATGCGAGGGGTGTAGGTGGCAGAGACAGCCATGTAAATGGTAGGGACATAAGCGGTATCAGAGACGACAGGTGTGGTGTCAGAGACGACAAGCAATGTCAAAGACAACAAGCAATAGGGACATAGGTGACAAACACAGAGGTAATTCTCGATCCCTTTTCTTCTAAATAATAATTTCTTCATGCGATTAGTGCATTATGGTGATTTGCTTTCTCTATCAAATTCGTGTACTATTCTCGCTTCTCTTGCTATCTCTCATTTAGGGCCTCCATTTTGTGCTAGACTGTGTTTTTTTCCCGTGTTTGAAGGAGTTTTCTATTTATAGGAATAATAGCAGTGAAGTTGACAAATTGAAGGACTATAGTGAATATGGTTTGTTTTTAGTTGATAAGCTCAATGCAAAATTGGGGTTGAAGAGTCTTTGTTTATCTAGGATTCGAGGGGATAATTTGGGTTTGGGATTCGGATGGTTAATAAAGAGCTACAAAAAACTTAAGAAATTGAAATTATTATGTTCACGTTGAGATTATCTAATGCTTCACTATGTTCTTGTTTAGTATGGCCATGTTAAATTATGTTAGGCACTAGAAGCTTTAGTCATCCATCATGTCTTCTTAGTGATACTTGGTCTAGTGAATATTTACACTCTTCACTAGAGATGTTCTTGAATTCTAGAATTTTGTTTTTTTCCATCTATTTGTCTTAATAGGCTCAGTAGATCTAAATTGTGAAATTGCATTTTGAAATTTTTTCCTTATATTAACATGTCTTGTTGTCTTAATTCTTATTTTGTTTTCTTAATTGTTTCTTTTTATGTAAATCATGAAGTAGATCTCGTCTTTCACTCTTACATATTATATTATGTTACATACTTGAATATATGCTTGAGGAGTTGTAGCTAGATTCTTAGATACGATTATGTCAGGTTTACCGTATCATGCAAGTCCTTTGAATTATGTTCTTTCACCAGTTTTGACATCGATCCTATAGGCATAGTTCGATATAAATTGGTCCAAAGTGTGCAACTAGATTAATGCTTAATGAGACACTAAATGTCTACAAACTGATATGCTTGATAGGTTTTTCTTGGTAGGCTGATCATGTCCTGCATTATTCAATTGTCTTTCACTCTTACATATTATAACATGTTTTGAATGTTAGTACTTATACAAAATTTTGTAAAATATAAAGCTTACTTTCATTTAAATGCTTAGTATGTTTATGTATTTAGGCTCTTCCATTATTTCAAGCTTCATATGTTTGAGTATATAGACTTTTTCATTATTTCAAGCTTCATAAAATATGTTTGCGTATGTAGGCTCTTCTACAATTTCATAACATTGACGCTTATAAGTTAGAGTGTGAAGTCAAACCTTAGGAAATGAATCCTAAAAGAGCTAGAGTTGAAAAAATTATAAAAAGTACATACGTTATGTTTCCTGGAATTAAAGAACATTTATTAATTAAATACTTTATAGCTTTTTTTTTGTCTATCTTATATGGCATAACTTAGGATTGAGTTTTAGTTCTGGCATTGAGGGACCTTCAAATTTACCACAACCATGAACTATGAAGGAGGAAAAATGTATAATTTTGAAGTAGTATCATATCATTTGAACATGTTGCAATTCATATACACAACAAGGGACTTGGGCTATGGAGAGGTTAGAGTTTTTAATTATAAATTTTCTTGTAAGTCTTTAAGGACGACATTAAGGAATTAATAAGTAAGAATGTCATAATAGTCATGATTAATGTAATTGAAAAAAAGTTATGAGATTTGAAGTTTTTTTATAGTGTTCTGTATCCCGATTTGAGAGATAAGAAAGGATGTTTAGAAGATGGTGAACAAGCGGGTTGAGTTTGATCAACCTATTTTTAGGGAGGGTGAGGAAGGAGAAGTTATTGAATTTGATGATCCAACATATGAGGGTGAGGAAGGAGAAGTTATTGAGTTTGATGATTTTAGTTTAATTGATTCTGATGATATATGTGATGAGGGAGATGATGAAAAGGCTGTGAAAGAGGGTGTTTATAGTGGTGTAGAAGAAGTACCACCAAATAACATACTAGATATAGATACAAATTCAACATATGAAGATTATGATTAGCTTAGGAGCGTGAATAACAGTTTAGATGAAGAACGGGAAAAAGGCCTAAGTTTACATAATTTAATGTACATAATGATATGATGAGGCTAATTGATTTAAAGTTTGGTATGTTATTTGATTCGATAAAATCGTTTAGACAAACTCTAGTGCAATATGTTGTTATGAAGGGTGATTGTATATATGTTAAGAATGAGAGTTGTAGAGTAACTATTTGTAAGGAGGGTTGTGGGTGGAGGATACATGCTTCTCCAACACAACACAGGACATCATTTCAAATCAAAACATGTCAATCCAACCATGAGT
This sequence comes from Erythroxylum coriaceum, assembly GCA_026874005.2. NCBI lineage: Eukaryota > Viridiplantae > Streptophyta > Magnoliopsida > Malpighiales > Erythroxylaceae > Erythroxylum > Erythroxylum coriaceum. The sequence goes on from JANQAP020000288.1 coordinate 2,984,667, forward strand.
GCGGAAGGGAATATCAGAACAAAAATTTAAGGCACTATAGATTACAAAGAAATATCTCTCATATTTTAGAGATTGTTCTACGTAGGATGTTCCAAGGCTTAAGGTTGCACTTTTAAGGGACTTTAGTGTTGAGTTTACGGACGAAAAGGCATATAAAGTAAAGAACATTACATTAGAGTTTTTGGCATGTGTGTATGTGTGCTTATAGAAAGGGTTTCTTGGCTTGTTACAGGCCTATGACATGTGTCAATGGTTATCACTTGAAGGAAAAGCATGAAGGGCAATTGCTTTCGGTCATTGGATTGGATGCAAATATAAACATGTCTCCAATCGTGGCTGTGGTTAGAATTAAGAATAAAGCATCATGGAAATGGTTTCTTGAATGTTTACAAGAAGACATAAACACATCAGACACTATTAGGACCACAATTGGGGTTTCATTTCCAATCAACAGAAGGTAAATTTGTGTTATTTGGTTTTCTTTTTATCTTCTAAACATTCATTGATAGTTAGCATACCATGTTGATTAATTGAAACAGGGTTTGAAACGTGTGTTCAATGTTGATATGGCTAGTGTGAACATAGATATTGTGTAAGACATGTCTATGCTAACCTTCAAGCCAAATCTAAGACTACAAAGGTTATAGAATATAGTGTGGAGTACAGGTAGAGCATATACCTTCAATGAATTTGCAAGGTATATGATTGTTTAATTTTGGGCACTTGAACAAACTCTTATTATAGGTCAACTTGTTAATAACTTTTAATTTTGTTTCCAGTTTAATTGCAAACAATTTTAAGAGAATCAACTAAATAATGAGTCTTGGCTATAAAACACAACAATGGAAGACAAAAGAAAAGAAAGTAAGAACAAAAACACAAAAGCCATATAAGATATAACCTAACTCATGTAATTCGCAGAAAAATATAATTGAGTGATGAAGTTCAAGAATATAACATATCTTCACATAAACCTAATCAATCCACCAACATAAATTCTCAGAAACAATGAAAGAAGTAAATGCCTTGAAACTACAAACAAATACCAAAAATGAGTAGGACACTTAAGAAAGATGAATTTTTGCCAGGTGTGTCGGAGGAGACGTAACGTGCAATATGATTAAAAACATGAGGAGTTATTTTATCCCTATGTTGTTTCCCATAAATCCAACAAAGGTATGTGGGAGGCAACTTAAACGTGCTGCTATGATTGAACTTGCGAAAAAGCATGTGAGATTTCTACAATTTAGGGATTTTTGCAAACATTGAACAAAGTAGGAGAGTTAGGGATTTAGGGCTTTTTTACGAAGGAGAAATAGTGTGTTTTAAAAATGTGGGATCCTATCCATATCAGCAATAGTTAGGCCCCACTATTGTGCACAAAATTTTTAAAAAAGTTACATCTTACATGACGTGGCATTTAACTAATGGAGTGTAACTCCCATTAAATTTTCCTTCATCATAGGGTTTGCAAACATTTTCTAAACATTGAGGTTTAAATTGAATGCTCCAAAAACGCTGGAGTTCACCTTGTATTTTGAAGTAAATGTTATGGTTTAAAATACACTTTTGGCCCATCCCAACATAACATGCTACATCAAGTACCATACCTTTTACTAACATTTCATCAAACACCTCAATTGCATTCACCACATACCCACTTTTCACCATCCCATTAATCAAAGTACTATAACTATAAACATCAAGCCTCAAATGTAACACTCCCTATACGGAACTTACAACCACTCACATACATGTCAACCAAATTATTGTACATACATTCATGACATACATTTCTATTCATTTGTAAGGATTATCATCACACATTTGTCTATTCATGTTGTAGATATATATATTACAAAATTTCATATCAGTTAACATTATCATTTAAGAGTAGTATTACATCTTTACATTTATATAATAATCCAAAAGAAATATTACATATAACTTAAATTCGTAGTTACAAACTATTGAGAAATTACAATTTCCTTCATTACATATACAATCATCTTTAACCAAAAAGATACATTCCAAAAGTACATTTACTTCTAGTGGTTGACCTTGGTCTCTGTAGATGATCTCTGTGCCTCACTCTTATTACTTGAACCTACATGGATTAAATACAACATCCCACTACCATAGGATACGTACCTAAGCTTTCTTAGGAACATAACCTACGATAATGGTATGTTGGAGCAATAACAAATCTAACTTACACATGGCATCATCTAACATACTCGAAATCGTTATCATTTTCTCTTAAAGCATTCGCTTCATTCATTGATAAGCCTTACACTGTTCTTCTCAACGATTATTTACAAAACTCCACACAGGTTCTAACAAAATTACAAAATGACAACAACTATTTTCCTTCGGGAGTCAGCTGACAGACCTCTGATCCATTTCTTTATCTACAGACACTTTATGTCCTGATTACACCTTAAGTCTCCTGTCTCGTACCTGAAAAGCCATAGTGCAATTTTTGATGAGTTTTGCAAACTCAATGAGTGAACCATCATTGATGAATTCACCGGATTATACAAATACAGCACATATTTCACAGTTATTCTTTCAAACAGATAAGCATGTATTCAGAAGTGAGCATAACAGAAAATCATTCATTTCAACTTATATATCGTTCAAACATTACGTACATATTTGCATGGGACATGCATGAGACTCGATTCGTTTTTATTGTTGTGACTGAGTGTCTTTTACAAATATATACAAAGTTTGGCCCATAGGGCTCAGTCGGAACAAATTCACGGAGCATAGCTCGACGTGCAGAACACATATATCACGGAGCAAAGCTCTACGTGGAAGCGCTTCTAACTAGCATCTCAAGTCACAACGCCTTTATCTGAGCATGCATTTTATGAAATGCATCAAATACCGAATAGGTCATACACAAAATATTATGCAACGTTCAGATGATGTTTCCATAATCATCAGACCTCAGTCCGACATTCAACTATCGTTGAGAAGAGAATTATTCGAAATCATAACAAATTAGACACTTCCAATATGTGATCACAGAACAAACTCCTCGGACCTCAGGTTCGGAATTCAGAACCAGTACATATACAAAGTTCAATGATATTAGAAGTTAACAAATTGAATACACACAATCAATTAATCCTAGGAATTTATCTAGGTTGACTCACAATACGCTCCCAGAAGCTATTGCCTGGATGGTCCGGTAATCTTCGACTGTCGTCCGATGTGCTCCTCTAAAACAGACAGAACACATTCACAATTATCACCTTTTGTACAAACGTACCAAAATATCAAAGAATAGAAAATATGCACGATGCATGTTCAATGGCAATTCCAGGGTTTCTTCATAACCTCTCTCTCTCTTATCAAAACTTGTTGATTCTTATCAGCCTCTTTCCATAGCACTCTTTCAGGTCTTACATAACCCTAAGGGAGTGCAATGGATATAAGTTTATTTACAGAAGAAGATGAGTTACAGAAGAAGATGAGTTATAGAAGAAGATGACGTCACCTAGAGGAAGCTGACGTTATCATAGAAGAAGTTTTATTATTAGCATAACTTTTCCTACAGATATCAGATTTGATTGTTCTTTATATGGTTCGAAAGAGGACATCAAGATATACAAATTCTATGAAGACCTCAAAGACCAGTTTTACCTTCTAGAGGGTCAAAAATAGGGCAAAAGATATACAATAAACAGTGACCCCAGAGGAAGTTTTACAACTGCCATAACTTTTTCTAGAGATATCGGATCAAGATGTTCTTTATATGGTTTGAAAGAGGATTTCAAGATCTACAACTTTTATGAAGACCTCAAAGGCCAATTTTATCTCCTAAAGGATCAAAATTAGAACAGAAGATAGGTATAGACGAAAAATAGAAGAAGCAAAATACAGAAGGAGTTCATGAACAGCAACACAGAGGATGTTCGTGAACAGTAACACAGAGGAAGTTCATGAACAGTAACACAGAGGATGTTCGTGAATAGTAACACAGAGGAAGTTCATGAACAGTAACACAGAGGATGTTCGTGAACAGTAACACAGAGGAAGTTCATGAACAGTAACACAAAGGATGTTTGTGAACAGTAACACAGAAGGAGTTCGGCCACTTAGGTAGAAAGCAGATGAATGCAAGAAGCAAATGAAACGATACACAGACGAAGTAAAAGATAGACGAAGCAAAAGACAGAGGAAACCAAAACATAGACGAAGCGATACAGAGGAAGTTTGTTCTCAG
>JANQAP020000288.1:2994738-3006564 GCA_026874005.2 Erythroxylum coriaceum
TTTTAGTTACATAGATTTTTTCCGTGCTAATTTTACCTTTTCTCTGTAACCTGCATCATTCATATATTGTCTCATTTGCATGTAGGTCCACCGAAAACAGCCTCTCTATTATGTAGGAGTAATGCTGCGTACTATCGGACCTCCCCAGACCCCGCTTCATTGTGAAATTTCAGACTAGTGATGATGATGATGATTGTTTTTTCATATAAATTATGGTTATTATATATATGTGAAATATCTGAAAATTATTGTTATTTCGTATTAATTGTGATTATTATTTGTTATTTTAATTTTTAGAGACATGGTTACAAATATATAGTACAACTTTACAATATGACAATGGACTATTTTGTATTTATTAAAAAAAATTAGGGATTATTTCATAAATTTAAAAAATTACTCGAAACGGTATCTAATATTGTCCGATACCGGTATAATACCGTAAGAGAAATCAATCTGATACTAAATTCGATACGATATTCGTAATATTGATCCGATCTAAATTCCATTCAAATTAAAGTTTATTCCTTAATTTCAGGTGAGGTTGATTCGGAACCTTTTTTTAAGCCTAGCAACCAAGAAATTGTCAGAAGTACATTACTTCTTTATGGCCAGCTCATTAGGAAAAATCAAAGCCTACTCTGTCTGGGGAAAGAATGGAGTTGCTGACGGAATAATGTATGAGCACTACATTGAAAGATAAGGTCAAGCAGAAAACTTGGCGCAAAGAACCAGAGATAACCTGTTATTAAAAGTAAAACAAAGAACATGCTTCTGAACAGGAACCAGAAAGTTTACAAAGAAATACATAGTTCAAGAGCATTACACTTCTCTCATATTAATTTCCCTCTGTATCACCTAGATCCAGAAGGTTAATGTCAGCCAATTACTGAAGAACAAAGCAACTCATCAACAATCTCTCGTCATTATGCATCAAGACATTTATTTCTCGAATTCCCACACAATGCCTCCATCCTCTGAAACACAAGAACATGCACCTGTTAGCCATACCTACGCTGGAACCAGCTATCACACTTGACTCCTCGCAGAGAGCCATCAGCATATCATGAACTTTCTTGAACATATCAAATCATGTCAATTCAAACGTAAGGGGTAATTGCTAAGACTGCAATCTCAAGATGCATACTGTGTAACAAGATCAGCACAATAAGCCATAAACAGAAGCAGTAATACCTTTAACTTTCTTGTTCATCCACATCTCTATCAGCATACCAGCACCAACTCCAGCTGCAGCGCAAGCCCCAAAGTAAGCAATGGTTTTGGGTAAAGACATTCGAGGAAAGAAATAGCACTCTGGAATTTGCCTAATTTTCCGGGGAAGCCGTTTCTTTACGACTGGCTTAGACCCAGCACTAGGGTCGTTCTGAAGTTCACTACCTATTGCTTTCCAGTCAACCCCTTTGAATGGATCTCTGGGTTCTTCAGTTCCCATCACTATCGGCAAGAATAGGTTAAAGCCCAATCCAGAAATCCGCAGCTGCAGATCAGTTACAGTATAAGCAAGAAGCTTTTTTCAAAGACAAACCACCGCACAGACTCCAACGATTACAGAAGGCATATGCGAAATTAGCTCATACCCAAATCAGTCAATATCCAAAGCATCTCAACCACTTAAAAGAGTTGATAAACAAGAACAAAAACCCTCCTAATCAATCATCACCTTAATGTTAAAAAATCTGAAACAATACGGTATGAAACACAATATTTTACCAGTGGAATTCACGGAGACGACGGAGAGCTGAGCCGAAGGAGAATATGGCAGAAAGAGGTAGAAGCAGGGTTTAACGCTAAACGCCCCGTTTAGACTTTGTACAGTGGCAAAACGGTAATTTTGTTCGGAGATATGGACTGGTACGTACATTCCACTGTGACGTGACCCACCGTTAGTGGAGATCGTAAAACCTAAGGTAGGTCAGTTTCAGCTATTGCAGAGTTCTCGATTTCGAGTTCAGGGTAGTAGAGTTCTCGATTGCGAGTTCCAATGGATTTTGTGTCTCTGTTTCTTCCATTTTTCGTTTTGAAGCTGGTCATCCGGTTAAAGTACCCCAACGCCTTGATTATGACAACTCTCTTCCACGGGACTATCGTTCGCCATTAACTTCATCGTTTCTTTTCTTCGACTCACAAACCAGACCGTCCACATCCACCACCGACATATCCCTCGAGCGATGTTCCGTTTCGGGCTAGGAGCTAGCAGCCGTACAATGAGGCGATCCCGATTCTAGAGCCCTCCATCGCGGTAACGGATCCTGTCAACGGCTTGCAAAGTTTTGCGGCGGGTATGTGCAGCAATTGGAGCGATCCATTTCGTGTTAGGACTGGGGTTCTAAAGATCCAGATTGATGCCCTCTGGCATGCAGATAACACAGGTGAAATTCTTGTAAGATCGTCCGTCTTTATGAGTTGCAGGCGTACTGTAGATTTAACAGATAATGTCGCGCTAAATTGCGCCGTTATACTTTCCAAAACGAGATTGTGTGCTTACTGGTACTGAAGCACGAACGATGGTGGGTTGGGGAAGATATAGGGAGAGTAACTCCGCCTCTCTTGGGGTTGTGATGGGATTGGCAAGTATGCAACTATAAAAGGTAGATGAGGCTCAGCTGAATTGTTTGAAGAAACAGAGTATTGTGATTGATTCGTGTCGCTTGGATCTCTTTGAGTGAAGAAGCAGATCCAGATGTTGATGACGAGAAGAACCAGTGTGGAAAACCTCTAGGAAATGTACCAGGATTAAAAGATGGAGGGTAGTAGGAGATGGTCTGGAATGGATTTGGTTTCCACACACACACACACACACACACACACACACACACACAATTCTACTTGTAACAGAGAAGAAGATTAATGTAGTGACGATCCTTGAGCTTCTAATCAAAACTTGTGCTTTGCCATTGTTCTTTGCAAGGTTGAACTATTTCTCCGCTCAATGCATAATTTACAGAAACAACTTGAATTTTGCAGTTATACCTTCTGATTTGGTTGCGTGTATTGTTTATAGAGCTTCGTAATTCAAGAAATTGCATATTCAAGTAGTGATAAAGAAAGTTGTAATTTACTATTTTGGTAAAACTCTTTTAATGAGAATAAACAAAATTATATTTATGGCCCAACCGTTATTACTTATTTACCTTTTTACCATTAACCTCTAAAATCACTTCGGTGCGAAAAGAGAAACTGAAGAAAGATCTAAAAGGAAAGGAACTTAAGAAAGAGAAATGAAGAGAGTAGATCTTCACTGAAACAAAGCTGACGGTACACACACTCTAATTTTGATTTCTCCGACCGTTCACCGCCTCAAATCCATAAAGAATGCCAGAGACTAAACCGGTATGTGCCGTGGACCCCGTCGATCATCTCCCTCTCACTTTCCTCAGCTCTGACGTCATCCCTCCCGCCCCGACCCGTTCGTCTACCACCGTCGACTGGTTGCCAGACTTTAGAAGTTACTCATGGGTCGCTTATGGTGCCTCCTCTGTCTTGGTGATCTCTCACCTCCCTTCTCCTGTCTCATCTGGCGAAATCCTAATCGGTCCAATCCTCCGTCAAGTCTTTCAGCTCTCCACCAATCCTTCCTCGCCTGTTTCCGCTGTGTCTTGGTCTCCGGTGACTCCGTCGGAAGGAGAACTTGCGGCTGCGGTCGACAACCGTATCTGCTTGTTCTGTTATAGTGAGGCAAACGTGGAAGGTAATTTTGGACGTTGGAAGCTTGGCTGTGTTTCAAATGTTGAATGTTTTTTAAATATCTTAAAGTTGGATTTTGTTTTACTCATATGTATTCAGGTTCTTTTTCTTGGAGCCAGAATTCATTGCTTGTTCAATCCACGAAGGTGGAAGCAATCAAATGGTCAGGTTCTGGTGATGGGATTATTGCTGGTGGAATCGATGTCGTTTTGTGGAGGAAGAAGAACAGGTCGTGGGAAATAGCTTGGAAGTTTAAAAGAGATGAGCCTCAAAATTTAGTTTCTGCCACTTTGTCAATTGCGGGGCTTTCAGCTACTGCAGCGTATTGTAATGAATTGCATTGTATAGGATCTAGTAATACAAGTAAATCTGTGTTAGTGTGTTATAGTGATGAAATATCAGAATTTGTGAAAACTGAGCTGGTTCATCCTATGCCTGTGTCAATGATCCAGTGGAGGCGTTCAACAGAAAGGAAATTGCAACAAGATGTGAACTTCTTGACTAGGCATGTTTTGTTAACTTGTTGTTTAGACGGAAGTGTTAGGTTATGGACTGAGGTAGATAACGGGAAGGTTAGAAAGTTGGGTAGGGAAAATAGTGGTTTCAAGGCCATGAACCGATCATTTTGTGTTGCTGCTGTTGTTGAGATAAATCAAACCCTGAATGGAACCCTTGGCAAGGATGTATTTTTTAATTGGGCAACAGAAATCGGAGGCATAGGTAGTACTGGAGAAGACAGCTATGGCTTCTTCTTGAGGAAAGAAAATGAGCTTGATAAGGTTGGGAGGTGTGAGTGGTTGATTGGGTTTGGTCCTGGAACTTTGATTAGTTTTTGGGTCATTCACTGTCTTGATGATATCTCTCCTATGAGATTCCCCCGTGTAAGTCTATGGAGGAGACAAGAATTGCAAGACCTTGAAGCTGGCAACTTTAAGAAAGCTAACTTGTCTAATTGTAAGGACTGGCTACTTCTCAATAAGGCTACTATATTAAGGAATCACTTGTCTGGCCCACCAAGTATATGCTCTTTGATACATCTATTGCCTTGTAATTCCTTCTTCTGGTCTATGTTCCATATAAAGACACATAGAAATGCAGCGGTCTCCAACATAGAGCATTACTTTTCATGTTCAATTAGTGATGTTTCAAGCATAGGTCATACCGGAAAAATTCTACAAATTGTAATGCATCCTCAAATTAATGAAATTGGATTTGCTGCTTCTTTAGATTCTAATGGTTTGCTTCTATTTTGGTTGTTCTCCCCCATTTCAAGCTGCAATCTTCACCTCCCAACCATGGCTCCCTCGTGGCAAATTTGTGGAAAACTAGTAACTCACGATTTCTGCTCCCTATATACTTGTTTGGAATGGGCACCATCTACACTTGGTGAAGAGCACATACTTCTTCTGGGACATCAAGGAGGAATTGATTGCTTTATAGTTGATGTTTCTCAAATTCAGGAAAAGGATGTAATATGTCAGTTCTTGTGCACTATACCTGTAACTGGTCATGGCCCTTATGAAGGTGGTCCTACTAATATCTTCGCAATTCCTCTGCCTTCTACTTGTAAAAAGACCTTTAAGTTCAATAAGTTTTTGCTTTTAGGGGTATGGATCAAGGGATTTTGGGCTCTTTCATGGGAAGTCACTGTACATTCTTTTGACTTGTCAGAAAGATGCTGCATATGTAATTTTGATGATACAAGTCAGTCTACTACATTTTTGTGGAGATTTGAAAAAAGTTTTTCCTATAGGATATACTGTATTGGTGTTAATCCTTCCTCATCGCAATTACCTGAACCTCACTCTCATGATCAGATTACAAGTTTTTCTGTGGTATGTCCTGGGAATTTGATTCCTAAAGAAGAAAGCTTAGACTTTCATAAAGATACATGTTCCTGTGTTCCTGCATATATCATGGCCACGGGCAGTTGTGATGGTAGTCTGAAATTGTGGAAAAGCAACTCTTCAAATCATAGAACTCCTCACATTCCATGGGAGCTCGTGGGCGAGTTTGTTGCACATCATGGCCCTATTTCTGCTATATGCTTGACTGATAGTGGCCACAAGATAGCAACTATCTGCAAAGAAAGCCATGTAGAAGAGACTAGCATCATGCACATATATGACTTGGTTAACATTATGGGAGCTGGAAGCTTTGTCTTAGAAGATAGTTTGCCCATTAATGGTGATGTCCTCAGTTTAAGATGGCTAGCCTTAGGTAACGGTCAGCTAGTTCTTGGAGTTTGCTTGCAAAATGAGTTGCGGATCTATGCCCAGAAATGTTCTAATGCTCAGATTTTCTTGAACCACAGAAAAGCACTGAATCTGCAGTTTTGGTCTTGTATTGCAATCAAGCAAACTGGTCCTGCTTTTTGTGACTTTGTTTGGGGGCCGCAGGCTACAGCTGTTGTTATTCATGAAAGATACTTTAGCTTACTTGGTCAGTGGTTGTCTCTTGGTGATGATAAACAGCAGACCAAAGTCCATAATAAGCTTGTGATGGCAGTTTCTGAAGTGGCAGAAGACAAGGACATGCCTTCCTCCATACTTACAGACCATGGTATTGTTGTTGGTGATTCAAAAGAATCATTACTTGATAAGTTTCCTGCAGGAAGCAGCTCTGCTTCTCCTTTAGAGAGTAAAGTTGTGAAAATTTGGCCCACAAGCAGCTTACATATCTCTATGCCCCAACAAAACCATTGCTCAAGTGCCATGTATCGATGTTGGAGCATCTTAGAAATAGCAAACAATCTCAAGGAAACATTACCTGTTTATCACCCCAGGGCACTCCTCGTCAATATATATTCAGGTGCTTAATTTATGATGATTATAGGATTTTATAAAGTGGATTCAGTCAATAAGTTTAGCTGATCTTCTCCATTGGTAACTTAAGAATGGTATCTTGATTGATCCTTTTCTAATTGTAAAGTTTCTTGGGCTTTACTACTTTCTTTGCTTTTCATTTTTTAGTCCAAAATTATCATATTTTGATCACTGCATTAACTTCAATATGTTTAGGCAACTGGAAACGTGCATATATGTCGATCAGGCACCTTGTTGGTTGTCTTAGTGATACTAACATTTCTGAGAGAAGACGTGGCTCTGGGAAGCACAGTCAGATTATCCCATCGATTCTTTTGTCAAATTACTTTGAAGGACTTCTTTTGAAAGATTCAACTAATAAAGAATTTAAATGGAATGCTGATGAAATATCACCTGCTTTATCCTCGCAATTTGCTTTGTACAGTTCAACTTCCAATTCTTCGGGTAGTATGTCCAGGTACTCTTCAATATCGTCAGAGCTTGTTGGCTTTGTTGAGCCTGTTGAGAAGTTCTATAATTTGGCAGCTTTGACCAATTTAGAAAAGTTGCAAGTTCTTGCAATTATAGATCTGCTTGGTGAAGTTCAGCACTCTGCATCAGCCTATGAAAATCTTGATGAATGTGGGCGAAGGTACTTCTGAGTTTGACTGATTGATTAGTTGTGTACAGTGCCTTCTGTGAGGTTGCATACATCATGATTTCATATCTTTCCTTTCATTTGGTGGTAAATGTTAGTTTATTTCTTTGGTTTAAATTTATAAAATTTCTTGGGTTTAAATTTCCTTTTATAAAACTAAGAATTGGCACTTACTGAAGTTTTGTTATGCATAACATTCAATTTTTTAAATGCTGATAAAAGACATGAATGCTGTACAATTGAGACTTATCATGGACATGTGCATATGGGATTAATTTGTGGCTTTAAAATGTTGTATTTGTCACGGAAGTTGTAGCCTGAACCTACTGACTGATTTCTTACAACTCACTTCATCAATGTGATTCCTAATGCAGTTTTTGCTTTGTTTATGTAAAGGTTTTGGGTTCTATTAAGGTTTGAGCAGTTATGTTTTTCCCGAAGCTTTGGTAAATCGGCATCCATAGAAGAGCTGAATGTTGACAGTATGCCCATGAGCTTGGCTTTCCATTCTGATTGTCAGGAAACTTTGTTGAACTCTTTTCTTCCGACTGATCCATCATGGAATGATATGCGTGCTCTTGGTGTTGGATTCTGGTTTACCAATGTTTCACAGCTGCGTACAAGGGTAAATTCTGAGAAGATATTCTTTTAGTGAACAAAAATGGCAATCGGGCCACATTGATTTGGGCACATGATATACTGCTTTCTGATGTAGAAGGGAATCTTTTCTATTTTCAGGTTTCCGACTATCTTGTTTGAAAGGTCTAATACTAGAACATGTAGCCATATTCCCTATCTTTTTAGCAGTGGCTAGGTTCATTATGAAATGTCTGCTTCTTTTTTTTTTAATTGTTTTTGGGTTTGGTTTTGATCCTGATACTTGTCGCTTTAAATGCAGATGGAGAAATTAGCAAGGACCCAATATCTTCGGAAAAAAGATCCCAAAGATTGTGCCCTTTTGTACATTGCACTGAATAGACTTCAAGTATTGGCTGGTCTTTTCAAAATTAGCAAAGATGAAAAAGATAAACCATTGGTTGCATTTCTTTTGCGCAACTTTCAGGTATGTATTGATGCTGATATTAGATTAAGTTTCTAGAGAGATATTTTGAATCTCTTTACCTTGTCGTTAATAGATGACAGCTTTTGTCATGTATGAATCTGAACCATGCTATTTTGCTTAAAGTTAAGCATACATCTCAGTTCTTGAAATGGTGAATGTATGTCATTCACTTGCTTTTCAAACTTACTAGGGAAGTTTGTGCTCCCATGGTTACTTTTATCTCAATACTGTAAACCTTTTACAAAAATGAAAGTAAGAGAAATTATCTTTGTTTAATAGCTTCAGTAATTGCTGCAGGAGGAGAAAAATAAAGCAGCTGCTCTTAAAAATGCTTATGTCTTAATGGGAAGACATCAATTGGAGCTGGCTATTGCTTTCTTTCTGCTTGGGGGCGATACTTATTCGGCAGTTACTGTTTGTGTTAAGAACCTAGGTGATCAACAGCTTGCATTAGTAATTTGCAGGCTAGTTGAGGGTCGTGGTGGACCATTAGAACAGCACTTAATTACAAAGTTTATACTTCCATCCGCAAGTGAAAGGGGTGATTACTGGCTTACAAGCATGTTACAGGTCCCTGAATTCCAAATCTTTAACATTGTTTATTGCTTACTTTCTATTTCCAAAATTTTCTTTAGATTATATTACTTACAATAAGTACTCTGGGGTTGCAGTGGGAACTGGGAAACTATTGCCAGTCATTTCTGAGCATGCTTGGTTTCTCAGCAAGTTCAGGGATTGACAAGTCTGTTCAATCATCCAACCATGTTGCTTTTGTTGACCCCCTTGTTGGTCTTTATTGCCTTTCACTGGTAAGCAAGAACAGCTTGAAGAATGCCGCAGGAGAGCAAAGTGCTGCAATTCTTGGTAGATGGGCAACTTTTATGTCAGCTACTGCTTTTAACAGATGTGGGCTTCCTGTAAGTTTGCTTTACATTTCATGTGTCCCTACAAGTTCTAAGTCTTTAGATTCTATTGTCTCCTACTTTACCTATTTCCCCATTTCAACCACATCAGGTGTAGCAATAAAAATGGGAATTGGTTACAACAATCTCTGGATTTTTTAATAATTATATTAAAAGTCTTGTTACCCTTAATATTACCAACCGGTACTTTAACCAATGAATATCTGGATAGCGATTTACTCTCATGTAATTCAGTTTTTATCTATGACAAGCCTTTCATAACTCTTCTAAAATTTAGAATTAGATCGAATTTGCTGACATGCAACTATTTTCTTATTGTCTTTGCAAATAATTACTCCGCTATCTCTTACGCCAGCTAGAAGCCTTGGAGTGTCTTTCGTCCCCTTTGAGCATTACTTTCGCTATGGATCAGGGGACTGGATCAAGTGGTGATCATCACAAGCATCTTCCTCAAGTTCTGAGGCCTTCTACAAGCAATATCTCTAACTGGCTGTCAGGAGACGTGGCCATGCACCTGGATTCCCATGCTAAATTAGAATTGGCTGTTCAGTATTTTTCAAAAGTGGCAATGGAACATCCTGATTGGCCAGATAACATGGGAGACGTTCAACATTCCTCATGCTCCCATGGCAGGACACTAAAAGAAGAGTTTCAACAAAAGTTTTTCATGGGACTTTCAAAGTTTGAGCAAAAGTTCACCATGTTTTCGTCTTCCATAATTAAAATGGTCTGTAGCTACTAGAATATGACCCACTTGCTTTTTTTTTTCTTTTCTTTTTCTTTGTTGCAACTGTAGTACCTTCTCTTTTATATACAGTCTTGTGCATGTTGCACCTTCTTTTTTTTTATCTGCAGTAAATGATTCTCTCAAATTGTCTTTTTGCAGATTTTTGTCTGGCTGTGGAATAAAGGATCATGGTTTATTGGGTATGACATTTTACTTGACTATACTTCCCGAAATCAGGCACAAGGAACAAGTTATACTGTTGGCAAACCTGCATTGTATCCAGTCTTGTCTAACCCATTGCTGAAGGATATCCAAGATACTTCCCTTTTACTTTCACGGTATCTTATTTCTTGTTGCCTAATTAACTTTCACCCAAAAAATTATTCCGTTGAAGATGGTACTTCTATGAAGCTAAGATCCACTTGGTCTTGTGCTTCTCAGTTTTATCTTCAAGGAATCGTGTCCATCTTGTGGAATTTGAGAGCTGCAATGAGTACTTTTTCTTGCATCTTCTCTGAAGATATCTTTAGCAGAACCCTTGCCGTTCTAGATTTATTTGAATACTATGTACACTTTGCATCTGCTTGGCTTCAGCATGATCCAAAAGTTTTGTTGTTAATGGTGCAACCTCTCATAATATCTTGTAGTACTGGGCATACACAATATGAAATAGATATTGGTAATCTCAAGAGCATCATCCACCAAGCTGCAGAGTTGTTGGCTTGCGAGTTGTCATTAGATAATTTTATGGATTCTAAGGTTATATCAGAGAAGCCAAGTGGAATAGGGTTGCATTCACTTCCAGATGATGAGAAACAGGTTATTATAGGGGCTTGTTTGTGGCAACACCTGTTCAGGTTCATGAAGCATAAGCTGCATTTGCTGTCCATAAAACTTGAAGACAGTAGCTCTTTGGAAGTTCCCCGGGGCAAATTTTCTTCCTACTTGTCTAGTCTAATGAACTTTGGATGCGGTAGCAACAAGACAACGGAGCAAATTGAATATCCTTTCATCGTAATGGTTAGAATACTGAATAACACACTTGCTCATATTTCATCTCACCATGTTAGGCTACTTGGGTCACTCCTGCAGCAGAAAGTGGAGAAAGGGTTACACATATCTACTTTTGTATGGTTAAAAGAATCAAATCTGTCACAACTCCATCAGGAAGAAGCTGGCAGAACGAGCCATAAAGATGAAGTTTCAAATTTTGATAGATTGTGGAATATTTGTGCAGACCCTAACTTGATATCTGAGGCTCTTGAACAAGAAAAGATAAATTGGCCTCGCTTTGTGAACGTTAAATCATCTAAAGGCTGGAGTGACATGTTTAAGGGCGTGACAGAGGATCTAAAAGCTGATGATGGACATAGGATTTGCAGTAGTCCTTACAATGAAGAAGCTGGCTCATCTGCTAGGAGTCTCTTCCGAAATGGCCCTGCTTTCCTGAGTTCCTGGCAGAAGGATGCGATCATTGCAAATGAGGTTTCCTGTTTCCATAGTTTTAAAGAAATATATAAACAAGACGGGGAGCTTCTGGAGGTAATCATTTTATTGCATGTTTAATTTTTCTTTCTTTTTGTCCATAATGTAATCACAAAGTCATTGATCTAGCCCTAACAAGGAAAATGGACTTGCATCTCTAAATTGATGGAGAGTTTTGCTGTAGATTTTGCTTTTGAGTTAAAAACTACTCTTTCAGTTTCAAGGTATGGTGTCATAGTTGTTAACTCTTAATTTTCTTGCAGGCACTTTGCATCAACTCAACTGAAGAATTTCAGATTGCACTTGCAAGTAACCGAAAAGTAAGTATCTGGATGACTCCTTCATCTGTACTAAAGCATTAAATACAGTGGTTGAGGGAAATATTGTAAAACTTCTCTATTTTTTCAGATGATAGAAGTACAGCAGATGCTATTCTTATATAGAGCTAGGGTACATAGTTA
>JANQAP020000288.1:3012001-3024900 GCA_026874005.2 Erythroxylum coriaceum
TTTTTATATAATTAATAATAAATTGTATATAATTAATAATAAAATAATAAAACTTTTATTACAATTTTTATTATTTTTAAATAGAAAATATATAATAAAAATCACAAACATGACTTTTTAATTAGACATGATTTCTGTTTAAAAATCATAACATTAAATCTCTTGCAACAACCATTTTAATATTAGGGGTATAATAGTCATTTATTATATATTACATTCCATTCCATCCATCTTTCAAACAAAGGTTCACTACATTATATTATGAACCCTTTTATCTCTCCCAAACAACTTTTCACTTTGTTACGTTCCATTCCATTATAAACCGTTTCGTTCTATTTCATTTCATTAATTTGAGAGAGAGAAAGACGGTGGGCCCAAATATGTCGTGGCCATAAAGTATGAATATTTTTAAAAATATTTAATTGTAAAAAAATATTTAGAAAATAGTTTGTGCCTGCTTTTATTACATATTTGTATTACCGGGATCAGATTTTCTGTACTGATTATAATGTTCCTATCATACTTTATTAAATCTCATACACACATTTATGGAAGATTGGGATTTAATGGAACCAATTAGTAAGACAGGACTTGCTGAAGAAATAAATTAATAATAAAAACTAAATTGACGGCATCATACATCTGTCAACTTTTTCGTTATTTTGGAGTTATATTTAAACGTTTCTTATTACTTTGAAACTTTAGAGTTAAATTTGTCAATTCGTGTAAAACTTAAAGATCAAAATTGTCCCTTTTATCTTATATTTATTATATATAAATTTTAGGATAACGTAAGATCATAAAACCTCTAAATATTAAATTTTAATTTTTATCTAAATTTTATAACATTGAAGTTAAAATTAACCATTCGAATCAAATCAATTAAGATGTTATTATTTATTAATTAAGAGTTTTTGAATTTTAAGAGAGAGAGAGAGAGACAGTGGGCCCAAATCCGTCGTGGCCATTGAACGTGCACGTATGTGGAAGACCATGTGTTGGCCCGATCCTACTGTCTACACGCGTACTTCCTGCATGAGTTCCAAGTGTTTCACGACCTAACCACCTAAACCCAATATCTTAAAGACAATTGTACATTTGTACTACCAGCAAACAAAAAGAGAAAACTACTGTATGTACTATGTACTGCTGACGTTTCAAAGTCACACCAAAACGAGGCAAATTTGGGTAGGCAGTGGCATTACGACTCAGCCTTAGCATATATCTTAAATGCTTTTCATGTTGCAAGCGATAAGAAAACGGTAGAAAGAGTGCAGAGCAATCAATCACATAGCCCATTGTTTAGTGAGAATTGTATAGACAAACTTCTATACCATCAAACACTAACTTTAACACTCATACGCCCATCATTGCCCACAGATCATAAGCTCAATCTTTCATACCACCAGTATTATCTTTGCTTTCAAGGTCAATAAAATCAAATCAAATTAAATTAAAATTTGTAAATATTAATTTGATTAAGTTCATTAAGTTATTTAAAGCATATAATTTATAAATTATTAGGTTTTTATCTTTTTCTTCATAACAAATATCTAATAATATATTATTTTCAAAATTTTATTAAAGAGGATTTTAAGTGATTACGTTCTAAAGCGTAAAATTATAAATATTGTCTTAAAAAAAACATTTCTCATGGGACGAACAAGAAACAAGGTTGTTTGGATTGGGACTTGTTGTTGTCCTACGTGGCCCTATCACTCTTTCTCCCTCGCTCTCAAAGGATAGCCGCTCTTATCCTTTACATCAAGATGGGCCCCACTCTCTGTTTGGCCTTCTCTGATGATCTCCACGTGTAATCATACACGGCAAATCCTTTTACTTTTTAATTAATTAAGATTAAGAAAAAACAATTCGGTTTCAAAGCACAATACTCTGTCGAAAGTAACAGGTCACGTTGAGCGGTGGTTATAAACGGCGTCGTGTTGCGCACATTATCCGCGTTTCTTCTGATATTTCTCTAAAAGCGACACCAGAGAATTATAACTGAAGAACAAAAACCTGACCAACTGACACAGTCTCACTGATTCATTTCTTCTTCCTCACAAATTCAAGGGAAATTTATACTCTTTTATTCTCTTCTTTCTTTTCTTTTCTTTTTCTGTTTTGGGTTTTGGCTGGTTAATCCAGTTCAGTCCACACCCTCTTCAGTTTTGGTCTGTTTTTTCTCTTTTGTTATCTGTTTTGTCCGCGTAAGTTCTAATCCAAACCACGTAATCTTTGGTTTGTGCTCATCTTTATCTGTACGATGCAACTTTGTGTGTGTTGCGTGAGACACAGCGATCTTTTAACTGGGTGGTTGGTTAAGTTGGCAATAGAGATTTTTTATTATGTTGCCGTGATTGTTTCTATACGTTTTGTCTTATGATTTGAGTTATGGATGTGAGGTCAACTTTGCTAAGAATGTTTTAGCTTCAAGTTCTGTTTTCGCTCTTTTACTTGTACTGGAATTCTAGAGATGATACTGCGTTCTGAGAGTGATAGCTTATCTTGGTCTTCTGTTCAACGGTTAACTCAAGTGAAATCCTGATTCAAAGCTAAAGATCGTTTTTTTATAAATACCATTATGCCTAGAATAAAATTTTCTGGATTCTGTGCCCTTTGGAATTAGGATTTACTAATGTGATGGATATTTTGTTGCATTTGAAACTATAGAAAGCTCTTTATTTTGTCCAAATCGTATGTAAGTTAAATATGTTCACTCCTTTGAGGAGGAGGAGAAGGACGAACAAGCTTTGGTTCTTTTGTCTGGTGTTGTTCCTCTGTTTGTGGTGGTAACTGCTTTTTGTGTGGTGCAGATGAATGGAATAGAGAAAGGCTATGGCGGCAGCAGAAGCAAGGGCAGTTTGGCAGAGGACAGCTAATCGGTGTTTTGTCCAAGAGGATGCTAAACGAGCTCCTAAATTAGCTTGCTGCCAATCATCGTCTTCATCATCTAACCTGGTTGAAGGAGTGCCCACAGGTGTTGGTGACGTGCTCGATAACCCTTCTTCGGGCTTCATGCCTCTTAACAGGAATCTCTCATACTCTAATCTGTCTCCTGACACAAGATGGTGGCTTCAGTTGCAACCTTGTTATGGGTACCAGAAAGGATTGACTTATGAACAGCTAAATTCCCTAGAGGCCGAGATGGAGAACTTGAGAGCTGGGATTGTAAAATCGCCCTCGAGGGTTAGTGAGGTTTGCTCACAAGATACTGGAGACGGCAAATGCAGTGATTGCCCCAAGTATAGTAAGCCTGCTCACTGTAAGATCTATATGGGGAAGGATCTTGAAGTTAAGCAGCAAGCAGAAGAAGCTTCATATGATCAGGATGCACAACATTTTGTTGACCTAAAAGACACCAGGAAGAACTTCAAAGTGATTGAGATGGATAATGAATGTCCCAAATCTCAAAAGAGTGATGACTACTGCTTGGATCCAGAATCTCCTTGGATTGCTGGTGAAAAGAATGTTCCGTGGTGGCGAGCAACAGACAAAGATGACTTGCCCACATTGGTTGCACAAAAATCGCTTGATTATATTGAGAATTGTGATCTCCCTCCGCCTCAAAAGATGAACATCAAGAGATATCGATGTGCTTGTCCTGGATCTTCTGATCGTCATGAGCTGTTGACGCCGTCTTTGGATTGGAAGGCTCATGGTCGTTGTACTCCCAGTTCTGTTATCCATGCAAAGGGCTGTCCTAATTCTGAAGGCATTTCTGGAAGACATAGGACCTCGGCAGAAAACTCACTGAGTGGTTCGGACAGATCATTAAGGTATATGCTAGATTATAACTTCTGTTGGATTCTTATTCTCAAATGATGTAGATCAGTTTTCTACAGCCATGAGCATTTTGAACTAATACACTTAAGATTTAATGCTTTACATATCAGTTTTCTACAGCCATGAGCATTTTGAACTAATACACTTAAGATTTAATGCTTTACATTAGAAGGTTTCCTGGTTGGTTGCTAATGCTATAGATTAGTTTACTTCTAAGCTAATAGAATTTATTATAACCCGATCTGCTAACCTTGATGACAACCCAGTGGAGGGAACTTTCATGAGAAATCAAACTAGAAATGGATATGGATTTCCGATTCCCATTCCTAAGAATCTAATAAGGTAAACCTTCAAACTTCCTGAGGGGATTAGGTTTGATCCTCCTTTCCCGAAAGAGTCGGTGGCCGGCATAGCTTTCTTCTTGACTTCGAATTCAAAATGCACTCTCGCTGACAGAAGATTGGAATAAACAATTTGCCTATTTCTATAATAAATCTGTGTCTGTATATTGTTTTATATATGCACATCTGTTTTGCTTCCTATTAGGTTGTTGATGTTGCAGAACTTAGATTAGTTTTCATTAGACTTGTGTACAGGACACATCCACCTGTGCTTCTATTATTATTTGCACATCTACTTCTTTAAAAGTTCCTAATTTGTGGGAACCTGCAATCTTTAAGTACAGTTATACTGCAACACAAAAGGATACCACACGAACTGGACAAGCTTCTGAAAGTGATTCCTGCAAGGCTCAGCTGCTGGAAGCACTTTGTCATTCTCAAACTCGTGCAAGGGAAGCCGAGACGGCAGCAAAGCAAGCATGTGCTGAGAAGGAACATCTCATTAACCTCTTCTTCAAACAAGCCTCACAACTATTTGCCTATAAACAGTGGTTCCAACTGCTGCAGCTTGAAAGGCTTTACCATTCAAGCAAGGACAATACTGATCGGCCGATATCAACTCTCTTCCCTGTAGCTCTCCCTTGGATACCTCCGAAGGGCAGGAAACTTCAGAAGAACTGGCAGAAGTCTGCGCGAGGTAAAAGAAGCAAGCGAAACCGAGGAAAACATGTCAGCACGTATACTGTTGCATTTGCATTAGGTTTGGGTCTTGTTGGTGCTGGATTGCTATTGGGATGGACAGTAGGATGGATTTTGCCCTTTTAGAGTCTTGATAAATTCCTGCTTCTTGTCAGGAATCCATTTAAATGGGTATGAATGAATATCTCCATGCGTAGGTTTTTTGTTATTGGTTTCTATAACTAAATATGTTCTTAGATTATGTTTCCATGTGATCAGTCTATCTTTGGTTTGTGTACAGATTGGTGGGATGAGGGGCTGTCACGTATATATGGAAATTGTCTTCTACTCTTTCTTTGATCTCTTGTATATGATTAAAGCATTTATGCCACTCTTCTTAACATTATACTTTTCATTCATTTTGTCCAAATTTATATGGTATTGAAAATGGACAATTTGCAAGTTATGCTTTTCATTTGGGTTCTATGTCTTTGAAATGATTGTTTTAACTTAGTTGTATTATGGGTCAATCATGTTTCATGCTTTTCATAGTTATGTTTAAGCATGTTGGATTGGACAAGACAAGAAGAGTAGTCTTTTGTTATTCGCATTTTTCATTTTGTCTTAAATTCCACAAATTTTCAATTAATTAAAATGATAAAAGAAATTTAATCGGATTGATCGGTCGAATAATAACAATTTTAAACAGTTTAATTTTTTAGTTCAATTTTTAACTCTTTAATTCGATTTATTTTTATAATTCTTGTTGAAATCTTATTAATTTATTAATTAAATGGTTAATTTATATTAATTAATTAATTTTGATAATTTAAAATAAATCAAATAATATTCATTTAAGAATTTTTTAATTAAAATTAAAAAATTTTAATAAATAAAATAATATTTTTAAATTTTATTTAAACCGTTATATGTTTATTTTAAATTAAGTTTTAGTATTCGACTTGAGATAAAATCAAATAAACTTTGTCATGTTTTATGTCTTTAAATCCTAAAAAATTTCCTCCACCTTTTAGAAATTGAAGCAATATCTTCTAAAATTATTCAAAAAGTGAAACTTTAAATAATAATCTACTCAAGAAAAGATTAATATATTCAATTAGAATACTATTAAGAAATTGTTTTGACCTTTTCAACTTAAAAATTAAATAAAAATTTGTACCGAAAAATTGAACCAAAAAATAAACCGATAAGAAAAAAGATTTAAAGTTTAAAAAAGTCAACCGATATTAGACTGTTATAAAACGATTTAACAAATTTTCCTAATAATTTGTTGTTTTATTAAAAAATAGATTGTTAATTAAAAACTTTTTGATTTATTTTAGTTTATAAAAACTTATTAATTTACGAAAATTGACCGATTAATCAATAAACTGATCAGTTTTAACAATAAGTATTATTAAAGTAAATTGAACTGTAAATTTGAAAATTGAACGAAAAATTAGACAATTCAAAATTTTTACAATTAAACACGTAGAACTTATTGGATTTTTAGTGATTGTTTTTTACTTTTCTATTATTATCTTAAGGAATCTTTTAAGGATTCAATTTATATTTCAAAATGAACATTACATATATTTAAAACGCACAAGTTGTAACCCGACCCGTTAGATCTTGGGTCGAGAAAGCTCGAGCTTCTTTAGGCAAAGTCCAAGAAGGCGTTGTGTTGATCTCGGCATTGGTCATCATCAATCAACTCGGGTGTTTCGGAGACGAAGCAAGAAAAATGGCGGTGATGGAGAAGCTCAAGATATTTATAGTCCAAGAGCCTGTTGTTGCAGCTTCTTGTTTAATAGCTGGCTTTGGTACGCTTTCTCCTTTTCCTCTTAAATACTGTTGATTTGTTGGGTGTCGTGATTTTATGAGAATCAAAATTGGTGCTTTTTTATTGTTTGGCTTGAAACTTTACATGGAAGCTATTCTGTTTTAGGTTTCTGTCATGGAGTGATCTAATTGTTGAATTTAGACAATTTCACGTGTGAATAGGTTAGGAGAAGACTTGAAATTAGGGTTTTCTTTTAGTTCCTGCAACTATGATGAGTGTTTTATTACTTGTTGAAGCATTTTTGGCTGAGAAGCCAAAATTTGTTTACCGAAAGAACATAATGGTTCCCGTCATATTACCTGAGATCTTGAGGTCTGGTGATGTAGATGTATCTGGTTGTACTTGTCCTTAACGCGATGAACTTCACTGTGGAGCTATTAAACTTAACTGAGGAGCTAGTTTTAATGGAGCTATAACTATAAGCTGTAGATTGATGCGTAATGGGCTTTTGGGAGCATGAGATGTTTGCCCTTGTGCTATTTTTTGAGTGGTTTCACAGGTTGCAGATGGCTATGGATCAGATGGACATTGAACCTTAAGTTATTACTAGTTATTATCTGCATCACATGGATACGAAGTTTTAAGTCTCTTACTAGTTATTAATATAGCATCTTGTGAAATTTCAGGTCTTTTCCTTCCTGCTGTTGTAAGGCCAATATTGGACTCTCTTGAATCAGGCAAGCAAGTCCCACAGCCTGTCCTGAGTGATGTGAGTACTTCCTCCTTACGTATCAAGTGACTGGAGTTATGCATCATGTTTTATACGTGCTTTATGACTTCTGTTAACTCGGAACTGAATGTTGATTATCATCACACTCAAATGTACTTTCATCACCCATGGATTATGATAATAACCACCCTCCAGAAAATGGATGATTATGCTTAAGAGTCTTAGTTTTCTAGAGCACCCTTGGGGTTGATGCGATATTTGTGCTACACATTTCTGCAATTGCTCCACTTGCTTTTTTGGCCTGGTATTCCTTTTTGTTTCTTATCTCGCCTTGGAATTCTGAGTTTAATTTCTAAATAATGGCGGCATCACTTCTGAAATAGGTTCTGTAAACTAGTTTGCCTGTAGTGTTTAGCTTTGTACTAGTTTGTGGTTAGGTATTTGATGACTTTATGTAGATGGATCATAAACACTTCTGATGACTTCCATGCTTGAAACATGAAAAAAGGGCGTAAAATCTGGTTTGAGTATGGCCTTATGATGTGCACATTCATGTGTTGTGTCTGAGAATATAGTGGGGCTGCCTAATCCGTTCTAACCATTTTGCAGGTGGTTGCAGGAGTGAGGGGTAAAAAGCAGTGATGAATTGGTTTGATCAATTGGCAAGCAAAAGTTCAAACATCTCCCACCTTTGTTTACTAATCATATTTCCCCAGTTCAGATGAGCAGCATGAAATAATCTTTTATCTTTATGAGTTGTTTGAACGCACAGATTTCTAATGCAGAGACTGAAATTTCTTGGTGTAACTTTCTGAACAGAAGTGCTAAATGATTTCAAAGAGAGATACTTTGATGAAAGTCAACTGCTTTCATCCATTTATCACATGAACTCAGCATATTAATGATTAGTGTTCTATTTTTGGTTGCTATAACGTTGAAGTCCCGTTATTTGTCTACTTTGTACCTGAACATCTGGTACTGATTTGAACCGAGGCTTATAGCTTGTAGAAGTGGAAGTAGTGCGTTAATCTTGACAGGTTTTGTATGGAAGTTGGCAAAAAGAGCAATTTAGCCCTTTTCCACTAAAATTTAAGTTAGATTCTAACGTTTGAGTTTGAACTCTAACATTTGAAAAATGTTCAAAACAAACTCTTAACGTTTGGAAAATATTCAAAACAGTTTCTAAAGAAAATTAAATTCAGTGCATAATTTTGTTTAATTAGTGGTTATTTTGAGCATTTTCTAAATGTTAAGATTTA
This sequence comes from Erythroxylum coriaceum, assembly GCA_026874005.2. Taxonomy (NCBI): domain Eukaryota; kingdom Viridiplantae; phylum Streptophyta; class Magnoliopsida; order Malpighiales; family Erythroxylaceae; genus Erythroxylum; species Erythroxylum coriaceum. The sequence goes on from JANQAP020000288.1 coordinate 3,020,579, forward strand.
TATTGAACATTTTATAAATGTTAAATTTCATTTTAAACGTTATAAAATATTAAGGTTTAATTCAGATTTCATCCTTAAGATCTAAATTACTCTTTTTGGCCATGAAAGTTTGCATGAACCGATGTAACACTAAAAACACTTGCTGGTTGCAGAACGTTTTTGTAAGTTCAATAAAAGCTCAACATATGATATCGTGGCTGAAGTGTTATGTTCCTTACCATACTATTAAACATATACATTTATGATGCTTCCACGTGTAATGAAGCAGAGCTGAGTACATAAACTGATGGTACATCGGTCTTGATAAAGACACGTAAACATGCTATGATAAAGGAGAAACAAGAACTGCTCTCTCTGTTACTGACTTAGACGGCACATTTTTTATGGTTTATTCCTGCAATATCTACCCTAGGCGGGCCACTTAATATGAAAAAGATCCAGTAATTCTTGGCATAAAACTGAACGTGGTAGGAAAAAGCTTGCATCAAGCAGTCATCATGAAACAGTGCCCGATTAGGCAGAAGACCAAAGCTGGCAATGATGTGATATGTGACGATTACGTGTCATTTTCTGAAATAGCATATTCATTATCGAACAAGTAAACGGACCATATGGTGCTGTACTGCTGTACCTCTCTTGCAAAGAAAAGTCACATTACGAAACCATCCTTCTTTCCTTTCCTACCCTTCTTCCATGGCACCACCTGTTTCAACCCCTCATAAATACTAGCCTGCAGAAGTGTCAAACAGAATTGAGCAACTGTTGTTTAATATAGACCAGAAACAGTGTCAGGATACAGAAATTTTGGCCTTAGTTTGTTCCTGCTCTTACTCTACGGTGTTGTACTTTATCTACTTGTACATTTATCTTCGCAGGGTTAATTGTTTGAATGATCAAACATGTCAAAACCATTTAACAGACAAGTTTTGGTTCTGAGTTTGTACAGTTAAGGACGTCTTGAAGGAATATCTGATCATAGCCTTTGGTTCTCACACACAAGAACGGAAAAAGAATCTGTAAACAAAATTCTTCTTGGATATCTTATATTGAATTAGATTGTTGGATCTTTCCCTATCTGATTAGAATAATACTGTTAGCATTTACTACAGGACATGACTTGCAAGGTTATCTCCTTCGTCCTAAGAATCACACATTTCATGATGAAGCAATTGAAAACATGAACTATAAAGGAAGAAACGAGTTTCACTTAGAAAAGAACTGAAGTCATGAGAACTAACCCAGAAAGGAGGCTTGGCATGAGAAACAGCAGAAAAGCTTCCAGGCCTTTTAGTCTTGGTAAACTTTAACAATTTGCTGCTATTATTATCTTCTTCTTCATTGTCAGCTTCTCTGTCGACCAATGATGGAAAAACGTGGCTACTTCCACCAACAACCTCTCTTTTACCCTTGAAAGCCCTCGTGCCCCAACGCCAAGAACCGAACACACCTTTCTTGTTAAAGACCGTGGCACCAAGTTGAGACCTTTCAGGACTACTGCAACTCCTGCGAAACGACCCATGACGTTCCCTTCTGATAATTCTGAAAGAAAATGATTGGAACCTTGATGATCTGCCCATGTAAGGACCCTCGAGCACAGTAGTTGGTGATGGTGAGGGCTGTTTAGCTATATAAGCATCCAACAGAAGTCTCGGAGGTGGCTCAAGGCATTTTGGACTTGAGTCAACGATGTTTGATGGGGTTGTGCACTGCCATGGCTTGCCAGGTTCTTCTTCCCAGCGAAATGGCACGGAGGCTGAGGTGTAGAGTGGTGGGGATAGTGTACCTGACCTCTCTGGTGATTGTACCAGTCCATGAGAAAGTTGACTCGAGAGTAGGGGTAATCTTGGTGTAGACCATGGCTCTGTGTTTGCTTCAGATCCCATTTCCTCTCCTGTAAGTTGTGTCCCTAAAATGAGCTTTGGATGGGTATGGAGTGTTTCCTGTGGTTAAATATTGTGACTTTTCACTTGGAGACACTGTGCAACAGAGGAAAACAGAGCCTTTCCTGTCGTTAGCAGTCTCATACAATGCCAACACCTTTTTGTCTAATCATGTCTAAATTACTATTAAGTTAATTAATTTAAAGCATCAATTAATACCCAAATCTTCTTTATTTTAAATATAATTTAATTAAAACAACTCTTCTTATTTTAAATTGGAAAGCAAAAGAAAACAAGATGACAAAAGCACCAAAAAGCAGGAGATGTTTCACTTCTCTTTTGGCTGATTGAGAAGAGAGGACTCTGATTTTGGAATCAGTATACGCTTTAGTAAAAGCAAGTAATGCCTTTTCCATCCTGTGGAGGCAAGCATATTCAAACAAATACTTGAATCACCTTCTAACTTCTTAGAATCCAGTGTTTCAGACCTCCCAACCTCATCCAAACTTCAGCTTTTGACTCCGATCAAGAATGGAGTTCCTTGTGTGCTGATCAACACGTTAACCTCCTCAAAATTCAAAAGCCAAAGTCTTCGTCTTCCATAGGAAAAGTAAAATCAGTTCGGAGTCAAGTCTGTTTAATTAAAATTTAAATTAAATTCAAATTTAACTATTCTCAAAAGGATGAGTATGCACCAGAAGTGTAGAATATGTATTTTTATAAGACCATTTTGGCTTACAGTAAGCATTTTCTTCGACTTAGTCAAAAGAAAAGGCACGTTACGTCATAAGATACAGACAAGTAAACAGAGAAGGTGGTACATCATATTAGTTATGTAACTTTCTTCATTAAAGAAACGCGATTACGAGTCTTGTTAGGAAAAGGAAAGGTTAGATGTCACTTTTTCCTTGCCACGACAAATCGTTTAACAATCAAAATTGTAGAATTATTTAGGAAAATCGTAAATGAGAATTCATGATAATATTTATATAATAACTCCATAATTATATTTTAAATAAATTATTTATTGAAACAATATTTCAAAATTAAAGATAGTAAAAAGTTTAAATTTAAATTAAATTTGATTTATTCAAAGCTTAAATAAATTTGAATTTTATAAATTGTATTTGAAATCTGAACGTTTGCAACAAAATACAACTTGAAATTTAAAGATACAAAGCGTTTAAATTAAACTTTAATGTTTCCAAAATATTCAAAATAAATCTTGGATGAATGAAAATTTTAATGAGATTAACTATCTGTCAATTAAATGTTACGTCAATACTGACATCTCATTATTTATATATTTTTTAAATAAAAAATGAACTCCGCTGTCACATAATTACTTTTTATATTAACTATAAAGTGAGTCACGCTGTCATGTAACGGTGAAATCAATTTTTATAGAATTTTGAAAATAAACAAAAACTTGTCACGTAATAGTGAGATTCACTTTTATATATTTCTGACGATAGATCTCACTTATCGTATGATTATGGGGCCTTTTTTGTTAAAAAATAAAAAATAATGTCATGTTGTTGGAGAGACTCTGGATCATGCATCACCTGCATGGCAAGGCAATGGAAGTGTCGAAATCAAAATTCTAACTCCTAGCATGTCTTTATGAACCCAGAATCTATGTGCATGTATAAACAAAATATAAGAATATGAAATTACAGCATATGTACCATTCAAATGCTCTTTATTTCATGAATCTTCTCCTTATTTGGGTTGTAACAAACACCAAATACCTTCAACAGCCAATGAAAAACACGCAGAGATGAAGAAATATAGTGTGTAGGGAAGGTTAGAGCACCAAACAAGATGAAAACACAAATAGGATGCGCAATAGGAAGGATAAAAGAGAATTATATCATATGCAAAAAACATCAAGCAATATTTGCTTAACATGCAAAGAAATTCTCCCTCTAACTCCCTCTAAATGCCCAGAACGTTTATAAACTCCCTAGCTATTGATCTCAGACTACAAAAAATTACCACAATCCGCGATGTTTTATTGATAAATAAAACGTCACGGATTGTAGTAATTTTTTGTAGATAAAACGTCGCGGATTGTAAAGACTTTTCGTGACGTTTTAAAAACGTCACGAAAAGTTCAAATTTTTCGCGACATTTTATAAAAATGTCGCGAATTTATAACACTTTTTGCGATCACAGAATAGAAACCGCGACGTTTTGTTGAACGTCTCAGAAGGTTTAGTCAAAAAGTTCAGCGGCGGGAGCAAAACTTTTGGTTTTCTTAAAACTCTCTTAATATTCAATTTGAAAGTCGTTTGATTTCACCTATATAAAGGCGTAGGAGGGAAGTTTCAGGTTTCATTTTGACATACCTTACCTATCTTTCTACATCTCTCTAAAATCTCTAACTCTCTTATCTACAAACATCGACGAACAATGCTCTGTTTTACAAATGGCGGGAGA